>CM053503.1:133636786-133807075 GCA_028627145.1 Eidolon dupreanum
GATTTTTGTAGCAATGGCTCCCCCAAGGAAGCAAGCCATACAGTATCCAAACCCTTGGGTAGTTCCCCCCATTTCTGACTCTGCTTGACTCTGTAACTTGCTTTGGCCAATCAGATAACAGAAAATGTGATGCTAGAAAAGATTTGAAAAGCACAAAAGCACATTAATGTTTACTGTCTCTTGATTCTGGAAACCCTGAGATTTCCATGTAATAAAGCATGCTCTAACCACCTGGAAAATAAAAGAACATCAGTAGAGAGTGGTCTAGCCAGTCCAACCAGTCCAGCCATCCCAGCTGAAGCCATCCTAGATAACGCAGCCCTTGCCGAGCCAGCCCAGCCAAAAGAAATGCCAGAGAGTTGTGAGAAATAATAATCGTTTAAAGCCATTAAATTTTATGAATGGTTTGTTATGAAGCAAATACCAATAAATATAGTCTCTAAAAAAATCCCAAACTTCATAAAACTTCAGACATATACTCTTTTAACATTTCCAAGAATGCAGCAAACCCTTCTTTACACATAAATAGCACAGATTCCTGCTTTTCTAGTCTCATTTTCCAACTGCTTCCCTTACAGAAAGAACTCACTTATTTGGGGGGTGGGGGTGAGTGTGTGTGTGCACGTGTGTGTGTGTGCGTGCACATGCGTGTGTGCGTGTGTGTTGTGTGTGTGTGTGTGCACGTGTGTGTGTGTGCGTGCACATGCGTGTGTGTGTGTGTGTTGTGTGTGTGTGTGTGTGTGTGTTAGGAAAATCATTTATTTTTCTGGCTTAACTGTTCTGTCCAGAATCCAAGCTTGTCACCTAACCTTGTCAGCTTCACAATAGTAATCATTTCCTCCAACTCCATTGTTTTTAAAGTAGGTGAAATGAGAAAGAACCCAAAGTTATGACAACGTTGCCTCACATACATTTTTTTCTCCTTCATTCCAATTGCCTTTGACTCATTATTTCAGTACTTGATTGTTTCTTGCTTACATAACTACATATTATGAAGTCTTCCAGGCCTACAGTCTCTCCCCTAAAAACCCACCCTCCATATTGTCACCAGAGGAATCTTCCAAAATTAAAATCTTTCAGTGGGTTCTCATTCAGGTCTACTTAGCTAAGGACAACAAAAATATACTTAGGAGTCATTAAATGCTTTCTAAGCACTATGTTAACTGCTGTGCATGTAAAGTTGAATGAACCAATACCTGCTCTCAAAGAATTTCCATTCTGTTAAAGAAAGACTGACAAGTAAAGAGATATTTTTGATGTAATGTGAAAAGTCCTATATGGAGGAAAGCACAGAGGAAGAGAATTTGGTGAAAGCTTACAATATCAGAAAGCCTTTCTAGAGTTTATTAAAATTAGCCCAGCAATGATATGTGAAGCACTGCTAGGCAGAAGGAACAGCACAGCAAAGACACAGAGACTCAAATCAGCAGGCTCCGTATAGGGAACTAACTGCAATCAGTTCTGCATCATTCCAGGTTTAATTTTGAGAAGTGATATAGGAAAGTTGTCTCTTAGAAAGGGAGAAAAGGGCTATGGTCAGTATTTACGCTATCCTCCAAAGGTAAATGTCTATATCTTAATTTCCAAGAGCTGCGAATGTTATGCTTTATAGCTACGGAGAATTAAGATAGCTGATGGAATTAAGGTGGCTAATCAACTGACCTTGAAATAAAAAACTATCCTAGGTCATCTAGATGGGCCCAGGGTAATCAAAGGTTTTTAATTATGAAAGAAGGAAGGAGAAGTCTGAGTCAGAGAGAGATTTGAAGATGCTACAGACTGGATTTGCAGTGGGAGAAAAGGGAAGCTTCTAGTAGCCAGAAAGGGAAAGGACATAGATTGTGCCTTATAGCCTCCAGAAAAATTCAGTCTTGCCAACACCTTGATTTCAGCACAATAAGATTCAGTTTAGACTGCTGATCTCAATTATTGTGATGATAATACATTTGTGTTGTTTTAAACCGCTAAGATTATGGTAATGACACAGCAGCAATAAGAAATGAATACAGGGACCAAGTCACAGAGGCTTTGTGCTAAGTCTTCCTGGGGGCAACAAGGGGTTTAATGTAGGATAGGGAAATGGCATCAAAGATAAATTAGATAAAAGATGAATTGTTGGGGTGAATGGTGGCAGGGAGATGTTATAAGGTATGGTAATCATATAGACCCCCCCCCTCAAAAAAAAGAGTGGTTTGACTAGGGGATTGGGTGTACTGCAGAGAAAGATAAATAGGAGAGGACCAACAATTTTCACTAATAAAATCAGTAGGACTAAGGGAGCAAATGGATATGGGGAATAAGTGGAAAGGGAAATATCTAGGAGCATTTATTAGTTTTTGGCTTGGGTAAATAGTGGTATTGTCTCTGAGATGGGAAATGCAGAAAGAAGAATAGGACCTTTGTTTTGTCCTGTTTTGGTGAAGGGGATGGGTTGAAATTTGAGTACATTGAATTTGAGATGATTGTGGGACATCCACATGGAGAGCTGGCAGTGGACTATATCCCATGGTTAGGTTTCAGATTTAGGAGTCCTAAGCATATGAGCAGCATCGCAACAAATAAAGCAGATGTAAAAGAGTGTATTGATTAAATAGTGTCCCTGGGGACACTATTTAATAATGATTATCATTCCTTAATATTTTATTATTTTAAAAAAGTAATTATTGGCAAGGTTGTTATAAAAATTAAATGTAGTGAGTATTTAATACAGTATCTAGAGTTAGTAAATTCTCAATAAATGTTATGTATTATTACTAAATGCCCAAAAATAACAGAGAACAACAGTGGGCCAAGGAATCTGAAAGCTAAGTCCAAATTCCTGAAATCAGGTACAGTCTCTGCCCTTAATATACTCACAGTCCACTTAGCTCTTTGAAGAAAGGAGTCATAGTTTACTCCCTGCTGAATCCTCAGTGCCCAATTCAATGACTGGCCCAAAAGAGTCAGGCACTTTATAAATTTGGGCTGGATAGCAGAGAGGAGAAAGAGGGATATAGGAGAAACCAAGAGAGGAAGAGAAGAGAATGGAAGAGAGAAGAAGAGAGCTAGAAAGAAAGAGGAAGACTATAAGGAGATGGACAGGAGGGAGGCAAAGAGCCCATAAGGAAGCCTATGTATGTAATGTGAGATGTGGAGTAGGAAGTGGTTTTGGGAGCCTGGGACAGGGTGTGGTCATAGTGTCTATGAACGGTCCATGTAGAAAGACAGGTCTCTGGCCCTAGAATGAGCTGTACAATCACTCCTGGAATTTATTTTTAACCATAGCTCCTTGGAGGCTAGGAGAAATTAGCCAGCTATGTGCCAGCAAAGCTTTATATATTGTGATTTTGGTTTGGTTTGACTGAGGGGTGTTGGTTTCAGAGAGAAATGATATTTCGACTGTGGCCCTCTTAGGCCAGGCCCATAGGACTGATTTCTCCATCTCTGGGAGCCCAAGCCTCAAGCACAAGGGGTCAGCCCTATGAGGGCTCCGCCCTTCTGGGGCCCCTATGATCGGACCTGGAACGTCGGGAGGGTGGAGCCTTGAGAACGCAGCATACTGGCCATTCTGGTCCAGTTGGGATCGAGGGACCACGAAGGGAAGGGGTGAAAGTAGTCGAGAGGGGAGGGCGGCAGGGGATACAGGGACCCAGGTAGACTATGGAGTTGTACCTCAGCGCCTGCTCCAAGGCTGCCAATGTTGCTGCCACCAGGACAGCCACAAGCAGCCTGGCAACCGACACCCAGCAGTGTGGAGATGTGAGTGGCTAGGGGGCTAGTGTCACTCCGTCGGGCCACCAGCCTGGTAGGGCGAGGCAAAGAGAGCCACAGACAGGTCGCGCGCTCCCTAACCATCGCGCCACTTAACCGTTGCCCTTCTGCTGCCCTCGTGCGGCACAGAGGGTGGCGGTGGCTGCAACTGGCTAGTGATTTGGAACCGGGAGGTCTTCAGGGCTGTCTAGCAGGGCGGGGCCCCTTCGATTCTGACTGTAATATCCTTCGGTTCCTTAGGTTAAAGTAAGAGTAGATTAGCCTAAATGAGTAACGCCTAAAAGGAAAGACAAAACTTACCAATTGTGTCTGACAGGGTGCGCACAAAACCCACTTTCCAGGGATCGGAGCGGCTCAACTACTGGATCTGCCTCTTGGGGTTAAGCTGCCTATGATCCCAGGAAGCAGTGCTTTATACTATACTACAAAGTTAAGTGAAAAGGTAAAGCAATTTTTTTTTTTTTTGTATTAACATTGGTTGTCTTTGCACTTTTCTACTTGCTATTAAAGTCAGGTTCTACATTATACAAAGTCCATTAATTTTCACTAACATTCACAGGAAAAAAAAAAATTAAACTTACATCTGAACTAAGGTATTGTTTAGAATGCATACCAAGCAACTTCATCTAGTATGGTATGGACAGAATCAAGGGCTAGATACTTTAGATTCTTAGTTCTGTCTTAATTTGTAATTTATGAAAGCACATTAATTTTTCTTTAAATAACACTTGATATATACCTATTTAGTAATATTTTATTTACTTAGAAATATGTTTGAAAGGTATAAAGTTATTGGTGTCAGCTAGCATTTAATTATATGTTATGATTTTAACCAATAATAACTTGGACAAAACTCTCATTACAGAACACTTCTCAATAATTTTGTTTTGAGCCTAATTTTATTTCACACACAAAAGTGAGAAAAAAGGTAGAGTTGAAATGAATTAACATGTTTAGTACTTTAACCACACTTTAATGGAAGAAAGCTCTCTCTCCCTGAAGAGACTTCATAATTTGCCCCAACCTTCCTTCCCAGTCTTTTTTCCAACCCAGAGCCTCAATTTCTTCCAGTTAGGATATTTTATACTTGCTCATACAAACTATCTTAATGCTTCTGTGCCCTTGTTCATCTTGCCTCCCAAACCTGGCATACCCTCTCCTCTTCTCTTAAGTCTATGAATTTCAAGATTTTTTCTTTCAAGATTTTTTCTTAACTATCATAGCCCCTATTAGCTTGTATTTACTTAGAATTTTCATTGCCCTTGGTTTGTATAATTTTACTCAACACTGTAATTCTATAATTAAAATTTTATAACTTAAATCATACTGGGTAACAGTGTATACCCTCCTCAATCCCCTTCATGTTTTTAGTCCCCAGTGCTACCCCCACCCTCGAACTTCTCCAGTCCTTAACTCAGTAACAATGAAGGAGGTTCCCTACATTCTTTTTGAGTGTTTGCTTTAATTAACATTACAAAAAATTCTACAAGGAAGAATTCTGAGTGACTCACCCTTCTACTGTCTATGATATCATCACAAATGAGTAGGGCCTCTTGGTATTTGATATTTGCACAATAAATATGATTTCTTAAAGTAAAGTTTGTTTCTGGAAAATTATTTTACAAAACAAATCTGTTTTACTAGAATAGAAGAAACTAACTAAAACTATGTCAACCTCATACAATGTAACTGGGCCTTTCCTAAGCATGCTTGAAATCTATATCATTCTTCTTTTGTGTATAAACTTAGCCTTGACTTTCTTTTGTCTGTGTCCTCAAATATAGTGTTTGCTGTATTACTGTTTCCTCTGTCAAATATTAATTCACTTGTCAACTACTTTTTAAAAAGATGTTCTCTCTATTCTTTATTGCATTAATTCTCCCCAAACTGTCTTCATTTAATTATAATTAGGTACCATACTATTTCCTCGAAGACTGAATTCATTAAGAGCTTACTTTTTCTTTCAGTACTAGCACCTCAGTTGTACACTTTTAGTTTTTTTAAATTTTTTTTTAAAGGAAAATAATCATTTTTATTGATGACAGAAGGGTTACCCTGGCTCCGAAATGGATTCGTTTAAAAGATGTTCTTTGTTTATAAGTCAGTAGCCCAGGTTTGGTCTTGAGAAACATCTTATCACAGCTAAAAGTCAATATATAAAAGAAGTTGATAGCTATATGTCAACATCTAAAGGAAACTATCAGTCCAATCCTTGACTCATGAATGTTGGTTGTTTTCTTTACAGGAAAGATATGGGCTTCATATCTGGGGTCACTGAATTCTCATAGAATTTTGTTCTTTGCCCTTTCAGGGAAACATTGATAATTAAGGAATTACACTTTATGATTTAGTCTCCTTGAGATTAAAGTACGATGTTAAGCAAGAACAGAAATTTACCAAGGATGCTTTAAATGGAAAGAAAAGCTAGCACCCTATCAGGTTCCAACAATCTGCTCCTTTGCCCACATATGAAACACCCTCCCATCCACCTCGAGGGAGTTCTTTTAGGATTCCACCCAACCAAGCTCCTTAGGGTTTAAAATCTGACTGAAGCAGCTACTGCCAGACAGAACAACATAGAAGTCACAAGTTGGTACCTGCAGACAAGTCAAGATTGTGGGGTCTCATAAACTGAATCAGGTGCCTGCAAACAGGGCACGTGCTCTCAGGTTTGCTGTATCTCCCACACATTTCAGTTGCCTTTCACTTAAGCCTGTTCCTGTTTGACATTACTTTAGACTAAAACTTCTGTTATTCTGGCTAAATAATAATAATAATAATAATAATAATAAGAAGAAGAAGAAGAAGAAGAAGAAGAAGAAGAAGAAGAAGAAGAAGAAAGACTATAAAGACATTAGGACAACTTCTACACCTACATTTGTCCTCCACTTTTTCCCTTTCTGAGGCTCTCCCATAATACATTAACATCACCCTGCTATGGAAAAATGGACTAAAAACTCCCATTAAAAAAAAAGTCCTCACTTTGGTAATGTTTTCATCTACAAATAAAATTAAATAACTGAGCTGTTTCCTCTAAAGTAACAGATATAGAAACATGATTATTAGCTGATACTTTCCCTCTTGTATATGTTAATGGCTATTGAATAAGGTTGTATTTGGTCTTTATACATATGGAGAAATCTCAATTCCTATCAATATCCTTTATAACTGGTTCTTCAATATATTGAACTTTATAATATAGTTCTTAAATTTTATCCTGACTAGCACTCAGAAATTGTTGGGTTTCTTGTATTAGATAAGACCCCAAGGTACAATAACTCTGTAATCCATCATCTTTAACATCTGAATTGTACTTCTATTTTTTTATAAAGTTGTTTCCATGAATCTTGGTGAAAGATTTTCTATTTTCATTTTCAGATTATTGGCATATAATAGTCATAATTAATATTATCCTTTTATCCTTTGAATGTAGTACTTTGACCAGGGAGAGCAGGAAAATGGAGAATCTTAGTATTAGTTGTATATATTAAAACAATTTTATCCTATTCTCTTTTTTTTTCTTCTCTTCCTTTCTACTCTGGCTCATGGGCAGTGACTGATGGAAATCAGGGGAGGAATTAATTGAGTGAGGGTGGGTTATAAGAATAATTCAGGTCAGCAGAGAAAAAAGCTAGGAATAAGCAATTAATACTGCTCAATCCAAAGCTTTTTGTTGCTTGTTTTTCCTCACTTCAAATTATTCTTGCATGATTTATTTTTAATGAACATTCTAGTGCTTTAATAGGTTAATACTTAAAAGTGAAATTCATTAATTTTACATTTGTCATATTTTTAAATGTGTGTTTGCAGCTTTTTCGACCTTCTTATGGTTTTAACCTGACTGATCCTTATTGTCGACTTTTGGAAAACCAATATAAAAGTCTCCATGATCCACATTTAAGAGCATACTATAAGCGCAAAGATATCCTGAGGAGATTAAAGAAAGGTGGCTACATCACCAGCAATAATAAAGTGGGTTAAAGATGACTTCTTTTTAATCACTGTGGTGGGAGTAGGGTATCATCTTTAACTGGGTCATGAGAGATAATGGAAAATTCCATAAATTACTTAGTATTTGGATCAATGGAAATTGGACAACAGTTGTTTATAAATGATACTTCCTCATATCTTTTTCCTTGTAATATCAAAAGATGATTATCAAATAATTTGAGGATGTAAAGATAATTTCCCAACTGTATTATAGTCCTCTTTCTCTGTTTGTAATGGCACTGTATGCTTTCAAGGATTATATACTATACACTTTTTAAAAACTTGGAGCAAAATTGGAACCTAGAAAAATCAGCCTAATAGAATCCTCATAGAACATAAGAATAGTCTTATATTCTAATTTGTATTAACATAATTATTATATTGGTATTCTAATAACTGTAATTGTGTCATTAAATTTATTGTGTACTAAATTCCTTATCATAGCATGTCATATTAAAGTAATGAGATTTGACTAGAAATTCCTGTATTTTAACAATTGTAGAGATATTCTGCTTATAAAATTGTTAGCAAATTATTACTCTGAATACAAAAATGTTATCGAATTGCATATTAACTATTTTTCTTCCTGAAAGTGATTGCTATGATTTTTAAATTTTGTATTTATATATATATTTTTGCTATTGTTGTTTTGTTTTTTTTAGATTGTATGTAACTTGAGGGAATTGAATAAGTACAGAGAATATCTTACCAGTTTAAAATTAGACTTTGAAAGAAACTATATAAGAGAACAAGTAAGTTAAATACTTAAATTTGGTTTCTTACATAAGGTTTGGAAGAAAGTTTTATTTGTATGCAAAGTGTTTTCTTATAAATTTTTAACTTTAATTTTGACAAAATAAATATTTTTTTCCAAATGAAAGTTTAAAGCTAGAATAAATAATATTTTGAGGCTGCAATATTGGGCCAAGAGAGGGAAAGAGACTAGGTCATCTGTTAATAGGCTAGTGGTAGCTGGCATAATTTAGTAATTAAATTGCTACTCCAATATGTACCTTCTACTTGAACTTGGGCCAATAGGAAGGGTCTATTGTGGCAGCAAGATTCTTAAGATGGAACCCAAAAGAGGGTTCCTGCTTGAGTAACAGGAGGAACAGTATGAATAGTTATAATGTCCCATGGTCAAAGGAAATGTACACTATGTGTTTGTATCCACACGCATGCAGCTGTGTTCATCCGTTAAAAAAATGATATTCTAAAGGTGAAATGGAATGATTGAGTGTAGCATGAGTGGGTATAAATAGTAAATTCCTTTCAATTTTTGGCTCAAAGTTTGTGTGAGACAATATATGTGTATCACACACACACACACACACACACACACACACAGGTACCTGAGTAAATTCAGGTTTTAGGGTCCAGAAAGTTGAATAAAAGTGAGAAAGATATGTATATGTGTACTTTCACAAATTTATGTTCTAAGGTTGAGAGAGTTATATAGAAATGAGACTGACTTCTCAATACTTTTAAGTGTTCTATATTTTCCATTTTTTATCTGTGCCTAGTTTCCCCTCCCCTTCTTCCATATTTTCATTTATTTTTTTTTTCAGAATGGGTAGGAGTGTATGATAAAATATTTATCTTTTATTTTCAGAGAGAGAAATCTTTATTTTGGTTCAGTCATCCATGTCTGTAATGGATTCAAAATAGATTTAAATTCAGTTAAACAGAATTAGTTATTTACAAAGTACAGGACTTTTACTAAACACTAAATATAAAAGTCATATTAAAGGACAATTTCATTTCTGGTAAATGTAAAAACATTATATGTATATACACACATATACATACATTTATATGCATATATATGATGCACACTTTTTCTTTTTAATAGAAAATGCTCGCAAAACAAGTAAATAAACTACATGAAAACAAACAAATACCTGGACATTCTGATGTTGCACAGTTCCAAAACTGGTTGTTACAGGAGGGCACTCAATGTGTTAAGGATCAGGAACGATTAATAAGGCACAGGTAAGATTAAAGTTAATGTATATTTTATGTATATATGTGGACCCAAATAAGTTGAAAAAAACTAAATGAATTGAAGTTAGGATTTTTTTTAAGTCCTAGATATTATTTAACTCCAGTATTGCCCTCAGTATAGAGAGAAAGGGAGACCAAGGGGTACAAGAATAGGGAACTTTGGTGTCAAGGCTAAAAAGAGCAATTTCTAACAGAAAATACAGGGTTTCTGGTAGACCAGGAAGTACTCCAAACTGATAACTGAAGAGTGAATCAGATCCAAAATCTTTCCTATAGTTGGAGATGAAGGGAACATATCTTTTAGCACATACCTCTAGCAATAGCTTTTCACAATTCTTCTTTTTAAGGGCTGACAGCATTGTTTGAGGAACTTAGTGCAAAGTAAAAATTGAAGGTTTAATATAACTTTATCTAATGCCAATATAAATATGCATTGTCTCTAAAAGAAAATGTGTAAGCTCTTCAGATATTACCTACTTATGTTCAGTGATTACCATTCTGTGGTCAAGGCCATTTCTTAGGCAGTGAAGGGAAGTATTATAATTCTTTTTCATTCATTAAGGTGAAGGATCAGGCTGCACAAGCCTGACTTTTATATTCTATGGTTTCATTTTATGGTAGCTCCATAATGTACATTGACACATCAGAGACCCAGACTACAGGTAAATTTGTACAAGACTTTGTAAATTACACAGGACTCAGTACATATCTTTTTCTTAGAAAATTCAAATCTTTTTTTTCTAGATTTGAAGTCAATGTTTTAGTTATTTCAATTTTCTTTGCAAACTCTTATTTCTAAACCTACTGAGTTAATAATACTTACAGTGCAAAATGTTTTTAATGAGTCTGCTCCACATTGTTACCATTGTACTTATATGGTAGGGAGATCTATATAACAAGTAAAACATGGTGAGAGCTAGCTTACAGGTCCATAAACAGAGCTGATAGAAATGATAAACTTCTTGTAATTCAAGAAATAAAAAGCAAGCAAGGAGGTGGTTGGAGCATATCAAAGCAGATAATGTCATTATAAGGTAAACACCCAATTCACCTTCACTTGCATTTGCACTTTTAATTAGATATTTGGATATGATAAGTAGGGAATTAGAACAACGTGAGCGTAACGCAGAAGAGCAACACCTACTCCAGATGGACAGAGAGGAAAGACGACAGCGAGAAGACACAAGAAGAAAACTAAGTCTTCGTAGAAAAATTGAAGAGGTGAGAGATGAACTTAAAATATTGAGAGAAAAATTGCGTACAGTTGTTTCATTGTGAATAATTTTTGCTGTTTGCCATGCTTTTTTTATTAAAAATTATTGAGGTGACTTTACTCAATAAAATAAGGTTCAAATGCACAGTTGAACAGTATGTTTTATATATATATATTGCATTGTGTGTTCACTGCCCAAAGTTATATTTCCGTCATCAACTTTTGACTCTTTTTACCCCTATGTACCTCCCCCTTCCCCCACTTCTCTCTGGTAACCACTAATCCACAATCCATGTCTATTAGTCTCTGTTCGTTTGTCATGTTTGTGTCCATTTCAGGTCTACATAATTTACCCACATTAATCTTACTTCACAGCTATATTATATAAGTTATATAAAATAATGAAGCTAACACCACAGATCATATATATAAGCTAACATTTATTCTTAAAGAGATGATTGTGAAAGTTACTAGACACTAACTCCCCTATAGCCCTCAGTGTAGAAAGGTCAATTATTTAAAACTTAGCCTTAGTAAAAAAATAACCATACCTGCATTCCTAATAGGAGTGTAGCAAGGAAAGCCCATTCAAAAGCCAATGTACAACTGTCATTATGCTTGATCTGTTTTCCGTTAGGCCCTTCACTTCTAATTTGTTTGATGGTGGTGGACAAAATACAAAAGTTTATTGTAAACACTAAGTATAGTAATATCTTGCTCTCTAGGAATGGAAGACAAAAGAGATGTTACTTCTGACAAAGATTGGAGAAGATGTTAAAAGAGAAGCTAGGATAGAGGAACAACGACGTAGAAGCAGAGAAGAGAGTGACAAGAAGGTAAGTTTAACTTTAACCTCTAATTTAGCATGTTAGCGTTGAAGTTTCTGATAGTTTGGATTTTTGAAAGTATACCATATAAGATGACGATGAGCCAGTTATCCCAAATGATATACTTTATACAAAACTAAAAGTTATTAAAATTTTAACTATATTTTTATCATATTATACTCTGGCTATAAAAAGTACTACCCTATGTTTTGATATAACTACTTTTGATTTTATCTTCCACCATAAACCATACGTATGATTCCTATAGAAAAAAATAACATAACTTATTTTTTCCTTAGAATCAGAATTTCTTTGAAAAAGTTCTCAATTTTTCCTTACCAGTTAATTTTTTAAAGTTACTGCTTTTAATTTTACATAATATATAATATTTTATGATATAAAGTCTAAATCAGTATAAAGAGAAAATCATTTATAACCCCAGCATCACTCTATTAATTTATTGGTACACACACACACACATACATACACTTGCATAATAGTCCTATGAATGTTTATTATTCCAAGAAATAAGTAAAATCATGTTATTATATTTCATATACTATTTTGTGGATTTATTTTTCATTTAATAAAATAACATTGACAACTTTCTATATCAATATATATTGGTCTAAAATTCTAAATAATCATCTTAGGAAGTTTATTTTTGACAAACCTAGATGTAAGTGTTAAGATTTACGTAATTTGATTATATTTATATATAATACTATATAGCAAGTTTTTCAAATATTAGAAATTGAAATATGTATGATAATTTTTTATTCTACTTCTGTTACATGTGCCTTTTAGTATTGTCAGGTGCTCACTGCTTATATGGTAAGCTCGACTTATTCTAATTTTCTGTAATTATTATTTTCTAATATTTAATTTTTCACCACTGTTCTTCATTTGGGATTCTCTCCAAGTTGGCCTTTTTTTGTTTGCCGACATCTCTGAAAATATCTTTGTTTCTGGAGAGTGACAAAGTAGCCCAGGTTTCCTCTTAATTTTTGCCTGATGCCAATAACTATTCAATGAATCCTGGCCAATTTTAGTGGCAACTAGTATAATGGATTAAATTTGGGCACTGGAAGTGCCCATTAGACATGACAGTGGATGGGAGGCATGGTAACACCACAAGCTGCCTAAACCATGTTAATAGCAGAGCTATTTGAAGTATTGATATTTCCAATGGAGTCATTCTAAATTATCCTTTTTAAAATCATGTTTTAATACAAGAGGTTTTCAATTCCTTTGTGTGTTTCTTAATTTTTTTATCTTTTTTTTTCAGATTTGACATTATATGTATTTTTACTTAAAGCACTATTATAAAAATCTTTAAAAGATTTTACCTTTGCATTTTTGTCAAAACTCAGTTCTATCATTCTATTTTGGACTCTTTTTGTGTTCTTTGAACTATTTATCTACCTTACTGTATTGATCAAAGTATCTTTAATAAGTCTTTAAATCAGTAATACTAATCTTCTAAGTTTGTTCTTCATTTTCAAAGTTGTTTTGGCTAACTTAAGCCCTTTAACATTTCCATATAAATTTTAGAATCAGCTTATCAATTTCTACCAAGAAATTGTGCTGAAATTTTTATTAGAATTGTGTTTATAGATCAGTTTAAGCACAATTGTTCTCTTGATAATACTGTTTTCCAACTCATGAACCAAATATGTCTCTCCATTTACTTAGGTTTCCTTAACTTTCCTTATCAATGTTACATAGTTTGCATTTACAGGTTCTTATATATCTTTTTGGTAGATTCATCCCTAAATTTTTCATAATTTTTATTCTATTATAATTTATATATTTTTTATTTCAAATTCTGATTATTTGATATTAGTATATAGAAAAGCAATTTTTATACTTATCTTGTATCCTGCATTGTTAAAACCACTTAATAGTTCTAGTTTTTTTCCAGATACCAATTGATATTCTACACAAATGATCATATTGTCTTTGCCTGATTGCACTGACTAGAACCTCTGGTATAATTTAGAGTAGAAGCAGTGATAGTGAACATTATTATCAAATATTTCATTTGTCCCCTCTCTCCTCTCTGCAAACATATTAGGCTGCTTAATATTGTTCTACATCTCACAGATACTCTTTTCATTTTGTAATTTTTTTCTCTTTGTGTTTTCCTTTTGAATGGTTTCTGTTCCTGAATTGACATTAATTTTTTTTTGCAGTGTCTACTCTACCATTAATGTATCCATCGTATTACTCATTTAACACATTTAAGAAATTGATTTTGGTCTTCTTTATATCTGTCATGTCTCTTCTTTACCTTGTGAATATGTAGAATGCAGTTATATTATCTGTTTGAATGTTCTTTAGTTCTAACATCTGTGTCATTTCTGAGTCAATTTACATTGATTAATTTTTTTCATTTTATGAATCATATTCTCCTGCTTCTTTATATGTTTTGTGTTCTTTCATTAGATGCCAGATGTCATGAATTTTACTTTTTGAGTGCTGAATATTTTTATATTCTTATAAATATTTTTGCTTTTTTCCTTGAATGTACATAATTTATTTGGAAACAGTTTGATTGTTATAGGCCTTGCTTTTTTAAATTAATTAATTAATTTTACTTTTTGGGTGAGGCAACCCTTGGTTGACCTCACAGATTGCAAGGGCCTTGTCAACTTACAATCCCTTATTTTTTATTTTTTACACCTATAGCATGTGGTCTTCCTAGGTGGTCTCCCATCCAAGTACTAACCAGGCCCGATCCTGCTTAGCTTCCAAGATCAGACGAGATTGGGCTTCTTCAGGGTAGCATGGCCATAGATGGTCTTACTTTTTTTTAATTGATATATAATTTTTGTTTGTTTTTTCTTTTTTGTGAATTGTATTTTTTAATTATAGCTGACATTCAATATTATGTCAATTTCTGGTGTATAATGTAATGATTAGATATTAAATATCTTATGACATGATCACCATGATAAGTCTAGCAACCATCTATCACAATACATAGTTGCAATATATGTATGCCTTACTGTTGAATTGCACACCTAAAACTTACTGGATTTAGTTAACCAAGGTCTTGCTTTTTAAGATTTATTACATGGGGCCAGAGCTATGTTTAATCTTGGATTAATTATTCTTCACTACTGAAACAAGACCCACTTTAGTACTCTATCCAATGTCCTGTGACTTATGAAATTTTTCCAGAGTGGCTGGTGAGAATAGACAAGATAGGGCAGTGCTGAGCATTGTTCTCTCTAATCCTTTAAGATGGTCTGTTCTGTGACCTTAGGTAGTATTGCTGAATACTGTAGGGAAACATCTGAGGATTTCTGGGGTCTTTCTCTATGCAAACAAATGCATTCTGGTACATCCAAGAACAATGTGAGCCCAGGGATTCACAAAGGGAAGTCACATTTCATGTATTATACTATGTTTGCCTATAGTAGGCCTGAGTGATTTGTAGTTCAGTCACCCAGAGATCCTCCAACTAAAGATGATTTAGAAATTCCCTAAACTCACCATAGCTATGGATGTAGAAACCCTTTCTGACCTGAAACTAGACTAGTTCTCCAAATGTGTGCAGTGAACTAAATTGCATCTATGTGTTTAAATATAGTCTTCATGTTTGACCACAGATGGAAATTTCTGCCCAATATAACCTTACAAGTCACAAGGCAGGAATGACTGTTCATTTCCAATATACTATCATATTAAAAATATTTGTGTGCATTTATAAATAGCAAGTTGATGTTAACCAATATATTTTCTTTAATATTTCAGAAACAAGCCTTTCTAGAGAAAAGAATGGCTTATCATTTACAAAAAATGCAAGAAAATGGCTTTAAAAGAGAAGAGATGGGAAAAAATACATTTGATTACAGAGAACAAGACAGGACACATAGTGACTGTAAGAAAATTAGAAGCTGATATAGCTATGTTGAAAGTGCCTATCTATGCATTTGTAAAAAAATTCTCTTATAAAACTGTTTACACTTACTACCAGCTTTGTATTAGGCACAGTTCTAGGTATTTCCTTATTACAGTTCAAGCTGAAAAGTAAACATATATGTAAAAATTAAAACAAGCTAAAATAATTCTATGGAGTTGTTCAGTGGACAAGCTTGCTTATACTGCAATTTTAACCAACTTCTTTATATTTAAAATAGTGGATTTTTAGCTATGAAACCTTAAAAAAGTTGTGTGGAATATAATTGCTATTATATGCCAACATAGTATTCTGCTATGCAGTCAGCCAGAAAAAATAGTTGGTACCAGAGAAAAACAAACTGAAGAAGAAAGAGAGGAGTTATAGAAGGAGGAAAAGTAGGGAAGAAAAGAAGGAAAAAAGAAAGAAGTGAAGGAAGTGAAGACAGTTTAAAAGAGGAATATCAAGTCATGAATTTGCTATGCTCAATGTCTACCAGTTTCTTTTTATTTGTAACATTATAAGATTATAGTGGGCTTTATTAAATTAAATTAATGATAGTAATTAAAAGTTCATGGCTGGAATGTAAAAATATAGACTTGTGTTAATTATCTGTGACTATGTACTATCAAGAAAAAACATGATCGTTTTCCATGCAGTTATCATCACAGGATCCCATCAGTCCTATCCCTGTCCCATTAATCCTGCTTCTAGGAAAGAACCTACACATTTCACTCCAAGAGATTATCAGCTAGTATCCACTGGCTCTTATTTTTACTTACCACAAATTGCTACCTAATTACACTTAAAACTCTGTTCTGATGGTTTATTCTCTGGACCAAAAATTTAAATATCTGAAGCTCGGACTTCTTAGGCAACCATTCATTCCATCCAGAGTCCAACCCAGACCTACTTCTTTGACTTTATTTCACACTACTTCCTTGAATAAAAGCAGCTATAATCTAGAGGTGATGTGCACACACTCGCACCAAATTGCTAAATTCCAAGTCCTGCTTTACCATTTTCTAGCCATGTAAATAGCTCAGGCAAATTATGTAACCTCCCTGAGCTATAGTTTCATGATCAGAAAACAAAGATAATATTCCTAAATAATTCCCATAAAGAGCCAAAAATTCTAGCCCATAGTAAGTATTCAATTTATTCATTGTCCAGTCAAATGAGACTACTGACCATTCCTAAAACACAAATTACCTTTTATACTTCTATGCCTCCCTTTATTTAATTTTCTTAGCCTGGAATGACATGTTCACTGTCCATCTATCCAAATCTGACAATTCTTCGTCTATGGCCATGCCCCCCTGAACAAGCCCAATCCTGTCTAATCTCAGAAGCTAAGCAGGATCAAGCCTGGTTAGTACTAGGATAGGAGACCACCTAGGAAGACCAGGTACTGTAGGGATAAAAAATTTAAAAATTAGGGATTGTAAACTGACAAGGTCCTTGCAATCTGTGAGGTCAAACAAGGGTTGCCTTGCCTAAAAAATATAAAATAAAATCTGACAATTCTTTAAGCTCCTCTGCAAACGAAACTCCACAAAGACTTTTTTAGTAACCCTAATTCTTTCCTTTGAATTCTTATAGTACTTTGTGTCATTCTTAATACACCTATTACATACTTCCACCGATAATATTTTTAACTACCACTTTTGTGTTTCACAGAGCACCTAGTACTGTATGTATGTATGTATGCATGCATGCATGTATGTATGTATGTATGTATGTACAGACTAAATATATGTTTGCTGAGAGAACTAATTCAATCTATTCACCTCACTGAGATAATGACAGCAATCTCATGCTTCAGAAATCACTTCAGTAACTATATACATCTTCAACTGTTAACTTTCTCATTTAATAGGAAAATAATTTCAAGTAGATATTTTGAATATTTGTTACCTCAAATCCCCCTCTTTTGAAGAAATAGAATGTAAATGAATTTAATTTGCATTGTCAATTAACAGAAGAATATGAACATCTATTTCATAAATGAAATTGAATTATACCTCCATAGTAATATTGTCATCTTCCACAAAGCAGATGGTTTCCAGAGGAACACAGAGAGAATGAGAGGAAGGGAGACTATCAAGTGAATCTGCTCCAGTGGGGAGACAGACCACTTTTTCACATTTTACATCTCTAATGAAAAATCGTTCAGCACACATGTGTGAGGATCCTTTACCTCCTAAATGGTTAGAAACACGAACTATACAATCACCTCTATCATGAAGGAGGGATATGAATTTGATTGATTATGCTAGGCTGTAGGACACATCCCAAAATTGTAATAGTCACTATTGGCTGGTATATCCAGCCAGTAGCTATGTTGGTATGCATCCCCACAGGCAGAAAATGACATTTTACAGTAGAGCTGGGTGTAGCTTTTTCTCTCTGCCAGAAAAAAATTCTGTCTCTCCAAGAATATTGTTCAACTTAAAGGGATAATATTTCAAGAGGAAGTATCTTTCTTTCCATTTCACGTCTCTTTATCTTCTCTAATACTTCCCATAATCCCACATACAAATTAACATATGGCATAATTCCTCTCCGGCATGAAAAGATAGTCTATATTGGGTAATTCTGTCATCACCATTATTAAAAATAAATATTTTATTACATTTCTTTAAGATCCTTCTCTAAAGAAGAAAAAGAAGATTTATGAAGATATAAAATTAATTTATCCTGTTGGTGACCAGAAAGCAAATAAAGGAGTACACGGTAATTGAATATTGTGATAAGGAATACTAAATAAAATTTAGGAAAAGACCGAGTTTAGACAGCCTCTTTTGCTTCTGTTATTAAATGACTGATTAAGAATGATGCTTAACAACAGTCATGCAACCTCTATTGCTTTCAGAATTTGATCTCTAGTTATTGATTTAGCGTTTTAAACTTAACATTATGTTATCATTTTAGAAAAATTAAATGAAGGGTCTATTTCTGTTAAATGAGTAATACATGAAAACTTACAAATTGCAAAATAATTTTATACTGTTTGCAAAATAATTTTATAATGTTCATAATGGTTTTAGAAAATTCTAAGTAGGTCAGAAAGTATGTTAACTCTAAAATCACCATGAGCCCTATTGAAATTATCACTTTATTCTTTATCTAATATTATCTCATACTGTGTTACTTCATGTTATCTATTAGAATTTACTGGATTAAACAAGAAACTCAAATGATAGCATAAAAATCCTCCAAATATTATACTATCAAAAGTATAAGCCCATTTAAAGTTGAACAATATGAAACTCCTCCCACTATTAAATTTTCAGGGAAAAATTAAAGTATTAATATTAAATCCCTTTGTCCTTATCAGTTAAAATCGAAAGAAAAGAAGTCAATTCTGAAACTATATTGATATGTAGAGGGAAGGAGGATTATATCTATATCTACCCTCCACTCTAAGAGAGTAGCATGTGAATTTTAGAAATGTTTAGTAGTGGCATCACGTTATGTATTATAAGTTCTCCTTTTTCTCATTCATCGTCATCAGAACTTCCTAGTTTCCATTTTATCATTGAACCTTGAGTATGAGCTCTGTACAGTGTCACAGCTTTTACTCTTTTATGGGCAGTTTGCCTTACATTTTGTAGTTAGCAACTCTCAAGCCATGTTCAGGACCCTAAATTTCCTATAATCTCTGCTTCTAATTTTTTCTCTGTACTTTCTCATTCTCAAAAAAATATACTGAAGTATTTATTTTATTTTTTAAATTACACTAAAAGTAAATAAATTTTTTGTGCAACTGCATGAATTTTAACATATGTATGGATTTGTGTTACTTTTACCATAAGAACTGTTCCAACATACTACAAATTTCCTTTTGCAGCCACACCTCCCTCCCTCCCACTAATAACCCCAGGTACCATTGACATGTTCTCCATCATTATAATTCCCCCCATCCCCTTTAGAGAATGTCTTATAAATGAAATCATATGGTATTTGACCTTTTGATAATAGTTTATTTCATTAAGCATAAATTTTTGAAATTTATTCAAGTTATTGTATGTGTCAGTAGTTTACTTCTTTTTATTGCTAAGTAGTATTCCATTGTATGTATGTACCAGGTTTGTTTATTCAGTCACCAGCTAGAGGAAGTTTGAGTCATTTCCAGGTTTTGGTGATTATGAATAGAAAGATAAGCAGTATTTATATTAGGCATTTTGTGTGAACAAGGGATTGTTGGGTCATATGATAAGTGTATGTTAAAGTTTATAAAGAACCACCCAACTGTTTTCCAGAGTGGCTATAACATTTTGCATTCCCATTGGTAATCCATTTGCTATGCATTCTTGCAAACCATCGGTATTATCAGTAACTTTTGTTTTAGCCATTCTAGTAGAAGTAGTGGTATCTCATTGTGGCTTTCATTTGCATTTCCTTAATGACTAATGATGATGAATATCTATTAATATGAATATGCTGTTTGCCTTTCCTAAATACTGCTTAATGAAGTATTTTTTGAAGATTTTTGCTTATTTTTAATTAGATAGCTTTCCTTCTGTTGAGTTTGGGGAGTTATTTATATATTTTGTATACAAGTCTTTTTCAGATATGTAATTTGCAAACATTTTCTGTCAGTCTGTGGCTTGCCTTTTCATTTTCTGTTTCATTGATCAATCTATGTGTTTATCCTCTGCTAATACTGCACTGTCTTAATTATTGTAGATTTTTATTGTCTTAAAACCAAGTATAATTCCACCAACTTTATTTTTTTCTTCTTTAAAAATGTATGGCTATTTTAATTCATTTGCCTTTTTCATATAAATTTTATAATCAACTTGTCTATAAAAATTATGCTGGGATTTTTTAATGGAGTACATTAAATCAATCTATAGATCAATTTTAGGAGAAAAAGAATCTTTACTATATAAGATCTTCTAATCCATAAACGTGCTATCTCTATTTATTTAGGTTGTCCTTGATTTCTTTCATACACGTTTTATAGATTTCAGCATAAAGATCTTATATATGTTGTGTTATATTTATATATAACTACTTCATTTTTAGTAATGTCATACATGGTATTTTTAAAACTTGGTTTCTAATTGTCCGTGTCTATTGCTTTTATGTCTCTTTGTACAGATTTTTAGTGATTGTTCTACATAACAATGTACTTAGTTAGCTTTTCACAATCATGAATTAATATTTTACCTCTTTCAGTGGAATATGGAAACCTTACCACTATATATGTCTCCTCATCCCTCTCACCTTTGTAATAGTTATGTTAAGTATTATATCTATACATATCAAACTGCTTAGTGAATATAACAAACTTTATTTTAGATAACTAAACAGAGAAAGAATAGTCTATTATATCTACTCGAATAGTTATCACTTTGGTTGTTGCTCTTTAATTCTTGATGTCCCAGTTTTCTTTCTGTTCCTTTCTTTCTTCAGTCTATGGAATTTCCCATAACATCTCTTTTAAAACAGATTTTCTGGCACTGAATTATCTTAGTTTTCTTTCATCTAAGACTCTCTTTATTTTACCTTCATTCCTGAAAGTAAAATATAGAATTGTAAGTTGACAGGGATTTTTTTCCCCCCAGATCTTTAAAAATTTTGCTCCATGTTATGTATCTTGGGGTATATTTCTTTGTTTTTGTTTTTCCTCCCTTTAACGTCCACTGGGTTTCTTTAACTGTTTTATCTTTTACCAAATTTCTCTTAAGCAGACCTCCTTCCTCCACAGAGAGAACTATTATTCAAATCTGATGATTATCATAACCATTATTTTTAAAATATATTTACTACATGAGTGTATATTTTTAAACTACATATATACATATATGTATAGATGCCATTATTAAGATATTTTATTGTAACTGATATGCTATTGTATCCAGTCTTATGACTTGTTTTTTACACTCAGCTTTGTTTCAGAAGCTTTATCTATGTTCTGCCTGACACTTTACTTCATTCCATTACTGATCCTATCCCATTATTTGAATATACCACAATTTATACATCTGTTTTTCTATTGATGGAAGTGTCTATTATTTGAATGATCTTTCACTGAACATTCGTGTACATATTTAACTCCTGGCACTTGTGGACAAGAGATTCTCTAGGGGTTATATCCCTAGATATAGGATTTCTAAGTCATGTTTCCTCTTCTGAGAAATTATATTTTCAAATTGTTTGTTCATTTTCCTACTGGGTTGTTTTTATTATGGATTTGAAATATTTTTTAAATCATACTAAACATTCATTATTATATAAATATATATTGTACAGCAAATTTCTTCTAACTCAGGACTTGTTTTTATTCTTTATTTTTATCATTCAATGTACAGAAGTTCTTAATTCAATGAAATAAAATTATACATTTTTTTCTTCATGGTTTGCATATTTTGTTACTTTTTATTTGAGATCAGTTTGTATGAGTTCTCTTTGATAAGGCAAAGGCATTAATATTTTGTCTTATTTATGAGGCAAATATTTCCATCATTTTGCCAATGACTTTTTTTTAGCTTATTAAACATTTCAAACATAAACAAAACCAACAGAACACTTATGTGTCTATCATTTGACTTCAACAATAACTCATGGAAAATTGTTTTGTCTATTCCCTTGATCTCTTCCTGCTGCCACAGTATTTTAAAGCACATCCCATACATAATATCATTTCATCCATCAATATAGCAGTATGTATCTAACAGATAAGAGTTATTTTTTAATATATAACCACAATACCATTATCACATTGCACCAATTAGTAATTCTTTAATGTAATAAAATATTTAATCATTATTTAACTTTCCAGTATCATGAATGTCACAAAAACATTTTGATGTTCATTTGAATTCACAATGATGCACATCGCAATAGTTTGTCTTTTCAGACTCTTTTAATCTATAGATTCTCTTTCTATATATCCATCTATCTCCGCCTTCTCTCCTTCCCTCTTTTTTTAAATTATAGCTTATTTCTTGAAGAAACTGAGTTACTTGTCCATTGAGTTCTTCAGAGTAAACTTTTGCTGACTGCATCTATATGGTATAAGTCATATATGTTATTTCTTCTGTATTTCTTATAAAATATTGGTTAGACTGATACACTTTTAAGTTTAAATATTTTAACAAAATGGACTCATAGATGGTGGTGTGTCTTTCCATCAGGAGGTATATAATATCTCATTTTTCTCTTTGTGATGGTAGCAGCCATTTATGTGCAAGGCCTAGATCTATGAATTAATAGGGGCTGCAAAATTGGGATATTTTAATTCTATCATTTATCATAGATTAGCTGGAATACTTCTATAAAGTGAAACTTCCCCTGAACTACTATTTTGTTGCAATGTGATATAGTATACTTAGGAAAGGCAGACTGATGCTTAACATTTTAGCATCATTTATCAGTTTTTAATATAATGAATAGGTTCAGGAGCATCTTTCAACAGTGAGCAATTAGTTTTGTGTTATTATAGATTCATGGATTTAAATAAATATGATGTGCTTTGATACATTTCTGTTATTATGTTTATTAATGCTGAAATTGTGACAGCTCTGGCCAGTGGGAACCCCTTCCAGATAACTCAGTTGTTTGTGACATAACCCTAGTGATTTTTGATGGTTTCCTTGCTATCCGGGAAGGCGGGATTATCCAAGCTTATCTTGTGCACTTTCAGTTGTTTTAACACTATTGAGTTTTATTGGCATCTTTGAAAAGATAAAGTGACTGTATATAAATGGATCTAATTCTGGAAATTCTGTTTTATTGATCTGTTTGTCCTTATGTAAATACAATATTATCTTAATTACTGTAGGTTTATAATAAGTCTTGAAATTTGGCAGTTTGAGTTCTCCAACATGTTATTCTTCTAGGTTGACTTAGTTATATGAAGGCCTTTGCATTGCCATAGAAATTTTCAAATCACCAATTTCTATAACACAAGTTTGCTGGGATTTTATTTGGGTGCACCTTTCATTTCTTTGCTGGCTAGGACCTCCAGGATATGGTGTTGGGCAAAATGGTGATTGTGTACATCCTAATCTTGTTCCAAAACTTAAGGGAAAGGGATTGATATAAATTATAATATTGGCTCTAGACATTTGAAGATAGCTTTCATCAAAGAAAGGACACACCCTCATATCCTTAGTTTACTAAGAGATTCTATCATGAATGGGTATTGAATTTTATCATATTTTTTCCTGTATCTTTGAGGTAATCTAAATTTTCTCCTTTTTCCCCCTTTTTTTGTAGTGAACTACTTTGACTTATTTTTAAATGTTAAACCAACCCTACATTCTTAGGATAAACCTCATTTATTAATTGTGAATTATCTTTATTATAAATTATTAGTTTCAGCTTATTTTTTTAAATAATTTTTATACCTTTATTCACAGGGAATATTGATTGAGATTTTCTTTTCTTGTAATAACTTGTAATGATTTTGGTATTAGAGTGATCTTGGTTTTAAAATATGATTTGAGAGAGGCTTTCACTCCTCTTCAATTTTTTGAAAGAGTTTATTTAGAATTAGTGTAATTTCGTCTTAGTTATTTTGTATACATCAGAAGTGAAGTCACTCGAGACTGGAGTTTGCTTTAAATATGTTTTAACTACATATTTAATTTCTTTAATAATTATGAGAATCTTCATATTATCTGTCTACCCATAAATAAGATTTGGCAGTTTGTGTTGTTCTAGGAATTTGTCCCTTGCATGTAATTTTTTAAAATTATTACCATACATTTTTTCATACTATTCCTTTCTTATTATTTTCAGCATATTTAGTATTAGTATAGTTTAGTATCTAAAAACTTGGTTGTAATGTTATCTAGAAATTTGTGTCTTCTCTTTTTCCTGATCGATCTGGCTTATCACTTTTTGAACTCTTCAAAGATCCAGCTGTTAGTTTCATTTTCTCTGGTTTTTCTATTTCTTTGATTTTTACTGTTTTACCCTTTCCTTTGTTTTGCTTACTAAGTATTGACAAGATGTAGGAGAAATGAAATGTTGATACAATGCTGAATGGTATATAAAATGGTAAAACCACTTTGAGAAAGAGTGTGGCATTTCTCAAAAGTTAAATACATACCTACCATATGATCCAGTCATTTCACTACTAGGTATTTACCCAATAGAAATGAGAAAATATGTCCATACAAACAGTTACGCATGAATGTTCATAAAAGTTTAGTTGCAAGAGGCCAAAGATGGAAGCAACCCAAACAGGTGAGTGGATAACAAATTGTCACATATCCATACAATGAACACTTCTCAGGAATTAAAAGAAACAAATTATTAATACATGTGACATTATGTTGAATGGAAGAAGCCAGGTCAAAAAAAATAAAAAATAAAAGTAAAAGAGAGGGAGAGAGAGAGAGAGAGAGAGAGAGAGAGAGAGGGAGAGAGAGAGAGAGAGTACATATTATATGATTCCATTCATACAAAATTCTGGAAAATTCAAGTTAATATTGTGTGAGAGGTGCAGAGCAGTGTTGTCAAGGGATGGGAGGTAAGGGATAGATGAATTACAAAGGTGAATGAGAAAACTTTGAGCGTATCAAAAATGTTATTTAGATTGCAGTGATGGTTTCACAGTTGTAGATATTTAAAATTGATAAAAATCTTTCAATTTAAATAAGTACAGTTCATTGTACTTCAATTATACTTCAATAAGTTGTTTATAAAAACTACAATGTTTCTCTTTCATTTACTTTTAGACCCTGCAGCAAATGCTATTCATCTGTCTCTAGGTGGTTCAAAGAATGTTATAAAAAAATCAGCAGCTCCAGTTTTTCAATCAGATGTACATGATAATGGTACTGAACAAAAGGTATAAAATTGTCTCAAACTTTTGTGTGATGATTATTAATTTATTTAGTTAATTTGAACTATCTCTTTCACTGCTAGCATGGTATTGATTGGGTAGGGATATTAGGGTCTATTCATGAGAACTGATACCCTTCTCTGAAAATGTAAAGTTACTTTTGTGCTAAACTCACTATGTAATTTAGCAGAAACTAATCCAAACAAATATTTAGCAATTATAATAAGAGCTAATATTTATTGATCATCTACTGTTGGCCAAGCCCTGTGCTAAGTAAGCCAGAAGGAAGGAAAATGGAGGAAATCCCGGGTCACATAGGGTACAAAGATGAATAAGACATAATCACTTGAGGACTCGTTGTCTAAAGTGCCAGACAGGCATAGTAAAATGTTACAATAAAAAGAGAGTATGGGGTGAAAAATTTTATTTTGATTCTAAGCAATGCATTCATTAAACATTAGATTGGATTGGATTGGATTGGATTGGATTGGATTGGATTGGATTGAATTATATTTCCCTGAGACAAATTGAATGACTCTAAACTTTTAGGACCAACCATTGAATAGATTCCATGCTTTAAACAAAAATGGAATAGTGGAAGAGGAACAAGTTTGTACATTGCTATATATTGAACTCAATTTTGGATTAGTTAAATTTGAGATCCCTGTGAAAGGTGTCTTAGGAGACAATCTTCAGGAGAGAGTTAGGAGATAAAGGGAAAAATAAATCCGTATTTGGTTGATAGAAGGCAAAATCTTTTTCAGAAGTGCAGCTACCAATGACTGTTTTTTTCTTTAATGTTTTACCATGTAGAAGGATGGAATGATAACTAAAAAATCAAGTACTTACAATGACAGAGGTAAGAAAATGAAAGATATTCATAATTATTTTGTTATTAAGTATATAATTATCTAAGTACATAATTACATAATTATGGTTTCATCATAGTTTTTCAAGCTATTTATTTTACCTAATTATAAAAATCATAGTTATTTTAGAAAATAAAGTGTAGTATGAAACTATTTATGATACAGGTATTATAATTAGCCCAAATATTTGAGTGATTACTTCATGAGTATGGCTTCTGAAATTTGCAGACTGTGGAAAAGTTAGGGTACATGCTGTGGCTGTGTATAGTGAAAAGTAACTGACATATTGTAGTTCAGTAGGTTACAGTAAAGAGATCTGTCCCCAAGAATGTCCCTATGGGAAACACTGCCATCAGTTCCCCAAAGACAATACTTCCTGTTTCACATGTACCTTTGAGTGGAATGTTCATTGACTTAAGTTTTATGTGCCTTGTTGGAGTTCTGGAAGTCACTAAAAATCTCTCATGTGTATCCTACATAAGCACATGAAAAATACCAGACTGTTGTGGTCAACAACCACTACAAATTTAATATAAAATCAAATTCGTCATCTTCCTGATCCTTCTATTTTTATCCAGGAATAAAAAATGAGTTATTTTTGACTCTTCCTCTCATGTGTCAGCATTCAAAAGCTACTACTTTCTGTCTAATCTACCTTCTTAATTTATCTTGCTTTCTCCTCTTCTCCATGCCCACAGCTTCTGCCTTAGTTTCCTTCATCCTTTACTATTTCAGTACCCCTCCTCCAATCCCATTTTCCCTTTTTTAATTCACCACACATTTGCTGTAAAAGCAATCTCCCTAAAACACAGCTTTAGTTATTCCTCGATTCAAGTCATTAGAGGTTTTCCACTGTAGACTGAACAAAACGCAATCAGTTAATTTTGACCATGGTCTGTGGTCAGTTACAGGGATTAAGCTGGCATAATATTAAATAAATTAGGATCAGAGGTTAAGGATTTCGGATTTGTCCTTGAGAGGGAAACCACTGGAAATTTGTAGGAGTGGACATCAAAAAAAGATCATGCTGTTCTTTTAGATACTTCCTTAGCTCAAATAAGTCCTTTATTATGGTAATCCAGTGATTGTGGCAGCTCAGCAAGTAGAATATGGGATCAATTCTATTCATTAATATTTACCCTTGTTCCAACAATATTATAGTCTCACATTTAAAAGAATTTCTTTTTTTCTCTAGGAGCTATGAACATCTCAGCTCAAGATTCAGTTGTTTCACCTTCAACTTCACCCATGAGAAATTTTCCCGGATATTCACATTCTTCTATATGTCATACAAAAGATGAGGTATATAATATTTCTTTTGCCCCAAATGCAAACAGAATAAATGAGGTACCATCTTATGATCATCACTGATATATAAAAAAATTTCATATATAAAGTGACCATACACAACAGCTTTATTTCTTGAAATTAATCATGCCTAATAATATTTTAATAGCCCTAGGATAGTTTTCCTAAATATAGGCTATGACATGGTAGTTCACAGTTTTACCTGCAGCCCTATGAGGAAATATCAAATTGGGTTTCTTTGATTGGGCTTTGACTAGTACTCGTGGATTGTTCAGAGACAGCCATACTATCTCTCCCCATTCCCTTTTGACCTGTGATCAGTTACCAGCTATTGGAAAGTTGCCAGCAAGAATTCAGGGTACAGCTTCTGGATATAATATAATTTTTTCTCTATGGCTTGCCAGCTTGTTATTATAAAAGTCAAAATCACATCTTCCATTCTATTAGTAGCACAGTATTAATTGATTCAACTGCCTAAAAAGTTAACATGGTTTTAAATAGATTTCAATAAACTGGAAATTTACTAATTTCTTTCCAAATGAATTCTACTTGACTAGAGTAGAAAGTGTCCTCTACTGCGGTGGTCCCCAACCTTTTTAGCACCAGGGACCAGTGCTCCTATGAGAATCTAATGCCTGAAGATCTGAGGTGGAGTTGCTATGGTGAAGCAAGTGCTGGGAGTGGCTGTAAATAGAGATGAAACAGGCTGTCTAGCGTGCTGCTCACCTCCTACTGTGTGGTACAATTCCTAACAAGCCATGGATGGGTACCAGTCTGTGGTCCAGGAGTTGGGGACCCCTGCTTTAATGCATAATATATGGCAGACTGCATTATGCATAACTTCTAAAATGCAATATGTTTACCATAATATACCTCTCTGTAGTAGAGTTTCATTATAAACATTTTACATTTCAGTGTTCTTGTCAATATCTGCATTAAGTATGTTGAGTCAGAAAAAGAATTTAACAACTTTGACATTTAATGTTCTCATATTTCCCAACAGATCTTAAAGGCTATGTCCTTTACTAAAAACAAACAAACAAACAAACAAAAACAAAAAGAAAACTTTAAAAACAGTGTCTAAATTTTATTATTGACCTTTTTTGGGTAATGTGTGTATTATAAAATTTGCCATCCACACTGATCTCAAATGAGTATCAAATGTTCGCAAATATCTAATTCATTATGAGAAATAGCATTTTATTATGATAAGTATTCATCCTGTTTCTAACATGTTGTATACAGGCTACCGTTGTCAGAAAATGTATTTCTGGTGGCCTATGATCACCTCTCAGACTTGGGAAGAAAAGAGAAGTCTATTGCACTGGATTTACCTCCCTGAACAGGTTGAGTTCTTGGACAAGTCTAGAGAGCTATATCCCTGTGTATTCAGAAAACCTGTTCTCTGTTTTCTAGCTCTACTTAAACTTTTCTACGTTGTTTGCTTTGATTAAAAAAAAAAAAACTATCCTTTTGTCCCATCAAGTTGATTAACTTCCTTACTAATGAGTGCACTCCACAAATAGTTAATTTTAGAATACTGATACATACAATTGTGCAGAAAAGAGTTAACACAGCAGGCTTGAGACTGCTGTCTTTAGAAGATCCTGCTTGCAAAGTTGGCCTTTGGCTAGTGTTTGGGAACTTGGCTTTTCTAACACTCCCTAATTGATGTATAACTTTTTCTAACTGAATGGGTAGGGCAATATACCTGACTCTGCAAACAATGTAATTTTTGCTAAACATCTGATTTCCTTTTGGGAGGCTGGAATTTTGGTATACACTAAGGAGGGAATATCTTCATGATCAACCTTCAATAAAAACCTTGAGTGCTAAGTTTCTAATAGATTTCCCATGGCAGACCATTGCACACATGTTTCTGCATTTCAAACTGCTGGAGAAAAGAGCATGCTCAAGCACATCTTCTCACAGGAGGAAGAGAGCATAAGGAAGACTGTGCATGATTTTTCCTGACTCAGCCTGTATCTCTCCCCTTACTTATCCTACAGGGTGTCCTTTTATTGTAAAGAATCTTAGATGCGAGTACAAATGTATTCTGAGTCCCATAAGTCAACGAATCACCAAATGTGTGAATAGTCTTGTGGACCTCCTAGGATACAACTATGAAATTTTGAATTCTATAAATAATAGACATAACATAAATATCACAAAAAGTAGGTACTTCTTAAAAATTTCATTTAAGGGAAGTTCTCAAAATCTTAAATTTCTATATTTTATATATACATATATACATATTATATATAATATATATATATCATAGTTGATGTTCAAATTCTGGGGAAAAATCCTCTGAATATGTTTGTTTTGTTTGAATTATACAGAAGGAGGTACATAATGACTGTGGTGAAAGACAAAACAAGAAGTCAAACTACCCCCATCAATCAGGTAAGCATCAGCAACAGCTACTGAATAAATTATACAATCTTTTAATTCATTCTTTCAACTAACATTTATTGAGCTCCTGCTTCATGCCAGGTATGGTGATAAATATTGAACAAAGAAAACCCATGGTTCTTACCCAGGGATGTTAACAGTGAAGTGAAAAGATAGTCATGCCAATAACCACAACCCAACATAAGTGAAATAAAGACAAAAGGTGTGCTTACAAATCAGAGCAAGTATAGAGAAGACAGTGCTTAGGTCTACCTAAGGTAGTCAGGGAAGACTTTGTAGAATAGACATGCTTAAGACTTAAAGAATGAGAAGGAATTTTCTGTTTTAATTTGAGAAAATTGACATTTTTTAAAGTTATTTGTTCTCTTTCTTTGAACACTGAATGCCTTTCCATTTGTTTAGAAGGTGTCTTGAATATTGTTTCATAACATATATAATGGATACTACATATAAATATATGTGATATAGCAAATACATAAATTCTGTGCTTTAGTTTATTCCTAAGTAATTTATCATTTTTGCCATTTTATAAAGTATTTTTCCATATTCATATGTAGGTTTTTAATGCTAGAGAAACACTAAAAAGTTTTTTATCGTGTATCTTACCTCACTAAAATTTTATTAATTTTAATATTTTTGCTAATATCTTATATGTTCTTGATAAACAATTACATGAGAATTAAAAAAAAATCCCCAATGTTGTACTAATTTTTATGTCTTGTCTCAATACAGTTCCTAGAATTTCCAATATTAATTGGTATAGTAGTTTACAATATGCCTGTTAAATTCTGAGTTTTACTTGAAATAGTTTGGTGTTTTGCCATTTAAGATAATATTCATTGTCATTATGGCAAATACATTCTATTATCTTTATAGTGTCTGTTTTTATCTTATTTTGAATTTTATGGCTGAAGATGAACTTCTGAATTTCACTTTATAAATGAAACTATATGAATTTTATGAAGTCTTTTCTAGCACCTATTAATATACTATGATTCTCCTTTAATTTATAAGGATAATATTGATAGCTTCCATCATATACTATCTTCTTATTTCAGAAATAAATTGTGCTTGTCGGTATAATTTTTTTATATTTTTCAAGTTAAACTAAAACATATAATCAGAAAGACCACAAAATTATATACAGCTGAATGAATTATCATAAAGCAAAACACTCACGAAACCAGCACGATGATAGAAAAACAGAACCTTGGGAATCGCGTAATCCCTCACTGTACCCACTCCCATCAATATTCTCTCTCTCCTCCCCAAATACTATAATTAGCTTGATTATTCATTTGTGTAAATTTGGGTAGTTCCTCACCATATTATTAAACAAATACTACATTGTTTTAATTACAAAAATCTTTTAATAAATCTTAATATCCAGTAGAGTAAATAGTGTGTCTTGATTATTCTCAGCCCTTTGCCTTTCCATGTAAACTTTAAAAAGCACTTGAGTTCCAAAAATATTCTTACTGGGATTTTTTATTAGAGTGACTTTAATCGAGAGATCAATTTCAAGAGAATTGACAGCTTTAAAGGATGGTGTCTTCCAAAGCAAAGACATAGTATTTAAATTTCCTTTAATTTCTCTCAATAATGTTCATACTTTTCTGTCAAATATATTTTATTAGATTTATTTCTAGGAACTTGATTTTTTATATTTCAAATAGTATCTTTTAAAACTTCATTTATATTTATTAATGCTCTAATTAAATGCAACTAATTTTTCTGTATTAAATCTGCAATGAGCTGACTTTATTATTCCTAATATTTTATCTGCAGATTATTTTAGATTTTCTATATAAATGTGTTTTCTATGAATGTCAGCTTTATTTCTTTCTTTTCAATCCTATACCTATTTTTTGACTTCTTAAATTGTATAAGCCCACCAGTGTGTGTTGAATAAGGCGTTCTTTTCTTGTTCCCAATCTGAGAGAGAAAACAACATTTAGTAATTAGGGAGGGATGCCTGTCAATCTTACTTTTAGGTCTCTCTTAATTTACTAAGAAAGTTGTCTTAAGTTCTTAACGTGCTAAGAGCTTTAATAATGAATGGATGTTACATTTTGTTTCATTGGATTTTGTTTTTGTTTTATATCTATTGAGATGATTTAATGATTGCTCTCTTATTGTTAATTTTGTTGATTTTTAAAATACTGCTCTAAACTTTTATTACTTTAAATAATAATCATTTGATCATTATGTATGCTTTTTTTAAGGTACTTGGATTCAATATGCCTATGTTTTGTTTTACATTTTTGTTTCTGCAGTGATGACAGCAACTGACCTATAATTTTCATTTTTCATAATATTTGTTTTTTTGTTTTTTTTCACATAAAGTTTCTGCTATCTTCTAAGTGTCTAACCTTAATTCTCTAGGGAGTTGGGTTAATTTTTTTCCTTAAAGGTTTTGTAGAATTTATTGGTGAAGTTATCTGGGCTAGGAGTTTTCTTTGTTAGGTAGCTTTCAATTACAATTTAAACATTTTAAATGTATGATTATTTAGTTGTTAGTTTTGATAAATTCTCTTTTTCTAGGAATTGACCAGTTTAAGTTTTCAAATGTATTATCATAAAATTATTCATAATATCTCATTTTACATATATATCTCCTATACTAATATTTTAACATTTTAGTTAAAATTAAAAACATTCAGAAAAATGCAAAGTTTTGTATTCAATAGATAATCACAAAGCTAAATCAAAGATAAATACAAATCTATGTAACCTCAGATATGAACACCAAATATAAAATAATCCACACTGCAAAAGCCCCAATTCTTTTTCTTGGAAATCAAAATATCCTGCCTCCTCAAGGTAATCATTCTCCTGATTTCTACTGTAATAGATTAGTATTGCCTGTTTAAATAGAATCATTATGTTATGTTTCTGCTGCTTCTCTCAATACTATATTTCTGAGATTGATCATTATCTTTGTGTGTAGTTGAAATTCATTTTCACTGTTGTTTTGTTGTATAGTTTATGAACTATACAACAATTTATTCCACTGTTCATGAATATTTGGATTTTTCCAGATATGAGAAATTCTTTATGAACTTTCTAGTACATTTGTGTGTGAGAGAGCTGGAGTGAGAAAGGGAGAGGGGGCGGGAGATCATTCTATGGATATGAGCTATTAGATATACAGGTACGTGTTTAATTTTAGTGGATAATGCTCAAGAATTTTCCAAAGGAGTCTCATCATAAACTTTTATCAGCTGAAGTTAGTGAGAGTTCTTGTGATTTCACGTCCTTTTCAACACTTTGGTGTTTTAGTCTTTAATTTCTGCCATTCTGGTGAGTTGGTATCTCATTGAGGTTTAAATTAACATTTTCTCTTATTAGGAGTGAAGTTGCACATATTTATTGGCTCTTTGGATTTTTTTGAAGGTTTTAAGTCTCTTATCCACTTTTCTATCATATTGTATCTCTGTTTTTTATTGATTTTTTTGCACGTTTTGTTGTATTCTAAATAATGAATCCTTTGTTGGGTATAGGGATGTGATTATATTCTCACTAAATCCCTTTCTTTTTGTCTCTTTAATTGTGGATTTTGAAGAACCAGTTACCATTCAAATTATCTTTGATTTCTGATTAATTATCTATGTGTTTTGTGGAAGAATGTTTTTCTAGCCAATATTAATAAAGATATTTCTTTTTTCTTTTATTTCTTTTGTGGGAAAACTTAAGTTATACCCTGTTAGCAAATTCTAGTTATGCAATATAATATTATCAACTATAGTTACTATGTTATACATTAGATTCCTCAGACTTTATTCATCTTATAACTAAAAGGTTGACCCTCTACCAGTTTCTCTGTATTTCCACATGCCCCCAGTCCCCAGCAACCACCTTTCTACTCTCTGTCTCTATGAGTTTAACTTTTTTAAAAAAAATTTTGTCTTTGTCTGACTTATTTCAGTTAGCATAATGTCCTCCAGGTTCATCCATGTTGTCACTAATGAATTTCCTTCTATTTAAGGCTAAATAATATTCCAGTGTGTGTGTGTGTGTGTGTGTGTGTGTGTGTGTGTGTACACATATATATGTACATATATTACATTTTACTTATGCATTTATTTGTCAACAAGTACTTAAATTGTTTCTATACCTTTGTTACTGTGAATAATGCTGCAGTGAACATGGGAGTACAGATATAACTTCAAGATAATGATTTTATTTCTTTTGGATATATACTCATAAGCGGAGTTGCTAGGTCATACGGTCATTCTAGCTTTAATTTCCTGAGAGGGCTCCATACTGTTTTCCATTATACCAGCTTACATTCCCACCAACAGTGTATGAGGGTACCATTTTCTCCACATCCCCACCAGCATTTGTTATTTCTCGTCTTTTTGATAATGGACATTCTAACAGGTGTGAAGTGATATCACATTGTTTTTTGATTTATATTTCCCTGATTAGTGATGTTGAACATTTTGTCATGTACCCATTGGTCATTTGTAGATTTAATTGAAAAAATGGCTTTCCAGTTGTTCGTTTAATTTTTTAATTGATTGTATATTTTGGTTTTTGTTTTCTTTCTTTTTCTTTTCTTCTTTTTTTTTTTTTTTGCTATTGAGTTGTAACAAGTTATTAACTTGTCAGATATGTGGTTTGCAAATATTTTATCCTGTTCCATATGTTATCTTTATATTTTGTTGATACCTTTCATTGCTGTGCAAAAGCTTTTTAGTTTGAAGTAATCTCACTTGTTTATTTTTGCTTTTTTTTTTTGTCTTTGTTTTGGTGTCAAATCCAGAAAATAATTGAGAAGATTCGTGTTAGGGAGATAACCCCCAAAGTTTTCTTTTAGGAGTTCTACAATCTATAATTTCAGATCTTATGTTTGAGTTTTTGATTCACTCTGAGTAGATTTTTGTGTATTGTGTAAGATAGGGGTCCAGTTTCATTCTTTGGCATATGGCTTGTTCTCCAGTTTTCCCAACACCATTTATCCATTTATTGAAGTAACTCTTTTCCCTTTTGAATGTTCTTTGCTCCTTTGTTGCAAATTATTTGAATATACACACACACACACACACACACACACACACACACAGTATTAGCATTAAAATAGACACGTATGTATGTTTGTGTGTATGTATGTATGTGTGTGTACATGTATATATACATATATATATTTTATGTATATGTATATATATATATATATATATATATATATATATATATATAAAATGTATGTTTGTTCTTGGGCTATTATGTTCCATTGACCTATGTGTCTATTTTAATGCTAATACCATACTGTTTTTATTATTATAACTTTGGTATATTGTTTGAAATCAAGAAGTGTTGTGCCTCCAGTTTTGTTCTTCTTTCCCAAGATTGCTTTGGGTATTTAGAGTCTTTTGTGGTTCCATACAAATTGTAGCATTGCTTGTTATATTTTGTGAAAAATGCAATTGGAGTTTTCATAGGTAGTACATTGAAATTATAGATCACTTTAGAGAGTAAGGGCATTTTAACAATATTAATTCTTCCCTACTATGATGACAAGGGATATCTTTCCACTTATTTGTGTCTTTGATTTCTTTCATTAATGTCTCTTATTTTTCAGTGTACACATCTTTCACTCTCTTGGTTAGAATTTTTCCTAAGTATATTATTATTATTATTATTATTATTAATTATTATTTTTATTACAGTTAACATTCACTATTATTTTATATTAATTTTAGGTGTATAACATAGTGGTTAGACATATATATAATTTACAAAGTGATCTGCCAATTATTGTAGTGCCCAGCTGGCACCATACAGGGTAATTACAATATTATGGACTATATTCCTTAAGCTGTATTGACATCCCCATGACTATTTTGTAATTACCAATTTGTGTTTCTTAACCCCTTCACCTTTTTCACCCAGCCTCCCAAAACAACCCTCCAACCTGGCGATCATCAGTTTGTTCTCTGCATCTATGAGTCTATTTCTGTTTTGTTTGTTCATTAATTTTGTTCTTCAGATTCTATGTACAAGTGAAATCATGTGGTATTTGTTTTTGTCTGACTTATTTCACTTAGCATAATACCCTCTAGGTCCATTTATGTTATCTCAAATGGTAAGATTTCATTTTTATTATGGCCAAGTAATATTCCATTTATATTAACCACCTCCTCTTTATCCAGTCATCTATTAATGGACACTTAGCTTCCTTCTATATCTTGGCTACTGGAAATAGCACTGTAGTAAACATATATCTTTTCAAATTAATATTTTGGATTTCTTCTGATAAATACCCAGAAGTGGAATTGCTGGGTTATAAGGTAGTTCTATTTTTAATTTTTTGAGGAACTTGCATACTGTTTCCCATAGTGGTTGTATCAATTTGCAATACCATCAACACCGCACAAAGTTTCTCTTTTTTCCACATCCTTGCCAACACTTGTTTGTTGACTTATTAATGATAGCTATTCTGACAGGTGTGAGGTGAAATATCATTTTGGTTTTAATTTGCATTTCTCTGATGATTAGTGACATTGAGCATCTTTTTTTATGTCTATTTGCCATCTGTACGTCCTCTTTGGAGAAATGTTATTTAGGTCCTCTGCCCATTTTTTAATAGATCTTTTTTTCTGGCATTGAATTGTATGAGTTCTTTATAAATTTTAGATATTAATCTTTTATCAGATGTATCATTGAAGAATATAAGGATGTAAAAGAACTATACTCAAAAATTATAAAATGTTTGAAGAAATAAATTAAAGAAGATACAAATAAATTGTAGCATATTCCATACTCAAGGAGAGGAAGAATTAACATCATTAAAACGTCCATACTACCAAAAACAATCTATAGATTCAGTGCAATCCCTATCAAAATATAAATGGAATTTTTCACAGAACTTGAACAAATAATTCTAGAATTTATATGGAACCAAAAGAGACCCCCAGTATCCACAGCAATTTTGAGAAAGAAAAATAAAATTGAAAGTGTCATGCTACCTGAAATCAAACTATTCTACAAGGCTATAGTAATCAAAATGGTATGGTACTGGCATAAAAATAGACACATAGATCATTGGCATAAACCCACACCTCTCTGGTCATATAATCTATGACAAAGGTGGCAAGAATATACAATGGAGTAAAGATAGGTTATTCAATAAATGGTATTGGGAAAACTAGACATATATATGTGAAAAAATGAAACTCGACCACCTTCTTATACCATTACAAGAATAAACTCAAAATGGATTAAAGACTTAAATGTAAGACCCCAAATCAAAAACTACTAGAAGAAAACATAGGCAGTAAACTCTCCGTAACTTCTGATTACAAATCTCACTGCCTTCATCTTAGTCAAAAAATGAAAATCAGACATATGCTGGCACAGAGGTAAGGATAGAGTGTTCTCCATCCTGCTGTTAACTGTCTTTCGAAATTGTGGGATTTTTTTTTTATTCATTCTAGTAATGATAACAGCCTTAATGCTATACATATTCCTATGAGTACAACTCAGAACTGTACATTTTAATGCAACTTGTTCTGCTTTTCATCGATTTATACATAGATTTTACTTTCCTTCTTAAATTCTTCTTCAATGTAACAGTTTTGTGAATGTATATTTCTTAATTTTCACTAAAAATAATTTTGGTAGCATTCTTACTCTGTTTAATTTCTTTGAATTCGCATCAGAAAATATAGCCTATAAATCTCTCTTCATTGAAGTTAAACTTTCTTCATAGCCAAATATGTATTGATATTTTTAAATGTTCCAAGAATATACCAAAACATGTCTCTTCCCTGTTTAAGAGGTATAAGGTTCTAATTCATGTGTAGGTCATCCATAAAGTATTGCAACTATTCAGTTCTGCCATGGTAGCTGGAAACCAGCCATAGACAGTAAGCAATAAACGGGCATAGCTGTGAGTCTTCCATCAGATTTGCTTCTAAGAATGTCAAGTGTAGTCCCCAGCACTATGATTACTAGGCTCTTCTTAAATGAGTTTTTCATTTTCTCTACTTGGTCATGCTTTTTGTATAACTTCAGCTATTAGGTCTATGTATTAGCAGAAAACCAGTAAGTAAAAGAAGCCACAACTATTTCTTCATAAAGAGGACAGAATGAATAGACTAGTAATTATCAAGCCCTCTGCATAGAGAAAGTGAATCTCTCTGGTCCTAACCTCCCCCAGGTATAATTTGCAGCCCTCTTTTATCTTTTGTGCCGAGCAATACAGTCTACCAGTGGAGCTCCCCTTCAGGTCCTCTCAAAGTAAAACTGTATCTCAGTCCCTCACCTTCCTTTCCCTCTCCACATAATTCACTGTTGCCCCAGAACTATTCCTTAAACGGTCTGTTCTCACTTGCTAATCTGGAATGTTAGAACATAAATGTTCAGATACCATGTGGATCTGTTTTTGATTTTTCTATCCTGTTCCAAAAGACCAGTTTGTCTGTCATTGCACTAGTATCACACTTTTGATGATTCTTAAGATTTTGAGATCAACAAGGGAAAAACATCTCACACCCCTGCCCCAGCTGCTGCCACTTCTACCACCTTCTTATTCTTTTCTGTGAGTACCTTGGCTAATTCTCTCTCTCTCCCTCTCTCTCTCTCTCTCTCTCTCTCTCTCTCTCTCTCTCTATATATATATATATATATATATATATATATATATATATATATATATATATTTTTTTTTTTTTTTTGAAATTGACCTGCCCATCTCTCTCTTACACACTCACATGCACACTCCACTGCTGAAGTGGTTATTGACATTGCATTGAAAATGTAGATCAATATGGGGAGAATAGGTATCTTTACAATGCTGGTTCTCCCTATCAACATAAATGGTCTATCATTCCATTTTATGGAAATTACATTTCTTTAAGTTTAGTAATTTTCTGCAGATAGCTCTTATATATCTTTTGTTAAATTTATTCCTAGGTACTTAATACTTCTGTTGCTGTTTAAAATGGTATGTTATCAGTTGCCTCCTTAGTGCCATAGGCAGCAACATGTCAGTCTCATGAAATGGTATGCTATTGAACTGCTCGTTACTAATATATATAAATGTGATTGATTTCTGCATGATGATTATGTGTCCAGCAATCTTTCCAAATTCTCTAATTAATCCTTCTTATCTGTTGTGTGATTCTTTTGTTTTATAATATAATCATGAAAGCTTAAGTTAATTTCTTTCTAATCTTATATTTTTAAACTGTTTTTGGTACTCATTCCATTTCTTGGGTCTTCTTAAAAATAGTAAATAAAGTAATGAAAGTGGGCTTCCTGTCTTCTTTCCAATTAAATATATAATATTTAATGTAATAATAATAACAATGCCAGGTTAAGAAAATACCCTTCTATTTCTAATTTGCTAAATTTTCTTTATCGGTGAATGCTGATTTTTTGAAAATGTATTTTATGTGTCTGTTCAGACTGTGTTTTGTTGTTAGAGCAACCAAAATGATTAAATCATTTTGTTTATCAGATATTCCTTATATATATTTAGGTTAGGTTTTCCAGTAATTTTTTTTTTTTTTAGGATTTTAGCATCTGGGTTCTTGAAAGGAATCGGGCTGCAATATTCATTTCTCATAGTTTTCCTGGTTTGATTTTCATGTCAAGATTACACTAGCTTCATGAGTTATTTGGCCTCTTTCTGGAAGTTTATAGAGTTGGAATTATGTATTCCTTGAATGTTTGGTAGAAATTACTGCCAAAATAATTAACCTGCCCTGGCTCTCTTAGTGAGGAACATTTTAAGCTATGGATTCAATTACTTTATTAATTCAGAACTATTCACATTTTCTATTTCTTTTCAAGTTTTTGGCAAGTTACGCTTTCCCTGTAAATTTATTCATCTAAGTTTTCAAATTTGTTGATAAAGTCTTTATATATTCTATCCACGCAGATCAGATGATTGCAAATATGCCTAATGGTAAAAACATATACTCTGACCCCGGACTACCTACCTAAGTTGAATCCACATTCCAACACTTAAAATTTATGTTTGGTCAATTTATTTAACTTTATTCTTTAGTTTTCCCAACTATAAAATGAGAATAATAATATGGCACTTCAATAAGTTAATATTTATAAAGTGTTTAGAACAATGTGTGACACTTAATTGGTAAGATTAATAATAATTGGTAATCTTAATATGTAAGATTTTCGAATGTTCTGCAACACTTAGTGTACAATACTTTTGTTCTTTTCTAAATTATATCTAAATTTCAATTTTGTTATTTTGTATTTATAACTTGTTTTTAAATTTTAAGCATACTAGATTTCTAGTTTTCTTTTTGTTATTGATTTCTAATTTAAACATGTGAAAAATTGTTCTATTGGTTTGGCACATATGATTAATTTTTTAAATGTTCTGTGTGGTTGAATACAATGAATGTTGTCAATAGGGAGTTCAATGTTCTAAAAATTTCCATTCGATCAAAGTGTTAATTGTTCAATTCTAATATTCTATACACTTACTTTTTTTTAATTCTTTGTTCTAAAAATTATTGGAAATGATAAGGTAGTTCTCAATATTCCTCCATGTAGTTCATTTTTGCTTTTTATTTGTTGACCTGGGTTATTACACATATGCAAGTTTATCTTGGTGAATTGAGTCTTTCATTATTATACAGTGACCTTTATTGTAAGTGATGTTTTTGTCATAAGTTTAAAAGGTCTGCTATTAATATAGCCATATCAGCTTTCAATCTTAGTGTGTTTAGATATTTAAATGTCTCTTGTAAACACTCTACTGATGGATTTTGTTTTGTTTTCATTCTGTCTTACAGTTTACTATTTTTAACTAAATTTACATTGGCATTTATGTTAATTACAAATTTTTGGAAGATTTTTACTGCCTTACGTGTTTTCAGTTCATTTTTTAAAATATTTTTTTGTTTTCCCTTTCTTGCTTTTAGAGTATTCACTATTTTAAAATCCAGTTTCCCCTCTACTGTTTTGGAAATCGTATGCTATATGTATATTTCTTTTGATAATTACTTTTAAATTTTAACATACTTAAAGTAAAATTCAGACAGAATGAAGTACTTTGTCATTATATCATATTCAACCAATAATAGTTTTAAATTGTATATATAATAGAAATTTCATTCTTTCTAGAGTACATCCATTCTTATAAACATCTTTTAAAGAAATTAAATTTAGAAATTTAATGAACATATTTTGGGAATAAACTCTTAGATTTTATATGATAAACTATATTTTACCCATGTTCTAGGATATAATTATGGCTGGGTTTACAAGTTTCTGGGTACAGTATTTTTTCTTAGCACTTTAAAGATACTGTTCTACTTAAATGTCCTACTTTTTGTTCTATTTCATATTTTCTGTGTAAGTGATCCCTCTTCTCCTTCCCAGCTGCCCAACACACACCTCAGGTTGCTTTTAAGATTTTTCCTTTGTTTTTTTTTTTTTTTAGTATTACTATAATAAGTAATTCTTGACAAGTTTAAGCTATTTTCTACATTAACCTTCATCATTTTCTTTATTCTGTTTTTCTGAATCTCCAAATATAGGTGTGTGTGTATATTAGACCTCTTCTCTTAATATATATACACATATAATATATATTATGATATATAATATATACATATTAGACCTATTTTTCTTCTACATCTTTTAACAACTTTATTTTCCAATTTTCTATGCTACATTCTGGTTAATTTCTTCAAATTTGTCTTCCAATTTACCAATTCTCTCTTTGATTATGTCTAATTTACTATTTTGTCAATTCGATGTTTTCAATTTTTGTATTATATTAAACATTATATATAATTTCTGAATAGTTATTTTTAAAATTTAACTGGACATTTTTGTATGTTCTTGTTCCATTTCTGTGTTTTCCAATCCCTTTTTTATATATTTAAACATATAAAATGCACTGGTTTAAAAAATTCACTGGTTTTATAGTCTGTATCTGGTAATTTAAATATCCACAGTTTTTGAGATCTAATTCTATGTATGTTGTTGTTTATTTTCTGCTAACAGGAATGATATTTTGTTTCTTCATATTCATTGGTGTGTGTGGAGGTGATGTTATTATTGTTCTATGTGAACTCATTTTTGATAGAAACGTATTGTTGAGAATTCTGTATTTGGGTAGGATGTATTACATTATAGAAACTCACCAAATTGAACACATTAAGTATGTGTTCTTTGAATATTAATTATACCTCAGTAAAGCTGCTAAAATTTTATCATATGTGTCTGCTAGGCATCTGGAAGAGCTATAAACACAGGTTCACTCTAAATTAATTTCCCACTTGGAATTTTATGGACCATAGAGTAGATTTGAACCTCAGAGTCATATAAGAGAAAACCTGTGATTATGAATTCTAAAAAGAGATTTTTTTTTTCTGTCTTTTATCCACTGCCGAAGCCAAAACATAACTTGTCTGTATTGCCTCTGTGGGATGCTTTTTTTTTTTTTTTTTTTTTGAGAGTGGGCTAACTCTTTCACAGAAGATGGAAGTTTTGGGGATCCAGTATATTTTAGGGGTTTTTAATTTTAATCCCTCATCTTGTTTACCCTGACGCCTTGTTTTACATCATCTGATCTGTTATTTATTAAGTTTGTAGTTATGGCCAATGTCCATAGATTAGGCATCAACTTCAATACTTGCCTATCACTCCAGAATAAGACCTAAAGGATGAGAAGTTAAAAAAAGGAATGGGGTGTTCTAGACAAAGGAAACAGCAAGGGCCCAGAGGCATGGAAAACATGGTATATTTAAGAAATTATAAGTTATTCTGTATGTCTGGACCATAGAATACATATGAAAGACTAGCCAGAGAAGTCATTGGACAGGTAGGGGAGAACATCAATTATATGTGTATTTTATGTCTTGCTTAGGAATTTGGACTTTATGTTAGAGTCTCTAGATACTTTTAAACATGGCAGTGACAACAGAGAATAAACCTACTAGAGGATCTTAATTACAATTTTACAACTGCTGGGGAAGGATGCAGACTAATTATAATTTTCTTTTTCTGATAAATAGCACATCAGCCTCCTGCCACAGCCCAGGGTGTTTTCCCTGCTCATGTTTTCTCAAATCCGTAAGTATATGAAAAAATTAATTTGTAATTATAAATTAATATTTTAATAATTACATGAGTTCTATTCAACAGCAAATGGTTATCTGGGATCCCCCATTCTTGTAGTTCTACTTGGATTCAGTGAAAATTATATCTTTTGAAAACTCCCAGCACTAAGCCTAAATTGTAAGGTAGACAACAAAGTGTTTTTCTTCCTTCTCTATTTCCTTATCCCCATTCTGGTTCTATATTTCCTCTATATTTAGTCTTCATGCCACGTTCAAGTATGTTCTACCAAGACCTCCCCTTTTCAGATGATTTTTCAGGATCTAGACTTGTGTCTTTGCCTTTCTCCCCTTTGACATATACCAGTCCTTAGGCTTTTTGAGATTATTGGCTTCCTAAGGATGGTAAGTGAGGTTACTGTAAGTATTGATGACTTAATCAGTTATTCCTCTCCTAAATGGTATTTGTAGTATAATCTAAAATAATGCTCTATTATGATGGAAATTACTAGTTTTTGGAAAAGAAATTTTGGGGAGCATGAGGGTTTATCATTCCTCAAACCTTGGTGGTTACCTATTCTACTGGTGTATGGTCTTCTCAACTTTAGATGAGACTATTATTTTAGACCTAATACCATCACCTTAAAAACAAAATCAGTATACCAAAAAAAAGTCCAGGACAGACTTTACAAGCCCAAAATTCTTATGAAAATGGTTGGGTAAAGTTAAGTGGTGTAGGATGGTAAAAAGTGTTGACACATTCAGACCAAGCTTCCTTGGAGGAAAGATTTTGACTTTAGGACTGATGGATATCAATTTGACTGACTGACTGAGAGTTTGTAAGATACACAGCATCATAATAGATGCAAAGGGAGGAAACTGACTAGTCCAGTTTAAAGTAATAGAACAAGGTGGGAGAATGGTGAGCATGTGTGTAAAATGACCTTTTTAAAAATTTACTAAATATAAATTTTTATTTAGTGAAAATATAAATACCTTCCTCTTTTAAAAAAATTAAAGGGGGTTCATAATAATGTCTTAATTCCTGCCTCTTTATTTTCCCCAACCCAAAATTACAGAACTACAGAGTCACATGAATATTTCATAGCAAATACTTTGGATACTCTTTCATTAAAAATCTTAGCTAAGATAAATTACGATGCATGACCTGGAGCTTCTTCATTATTCCTTCCCAAATTGCCACTACTTTTAGCTGAACTCAGGCATCCTAACATCAGGTCAAACTACAAACAAAACACAACTAACAATAATTTCTGGTCTAACTCTATCCATCATACATATATCAAATTATTCTTCTAATTTAACTCCAGATTTCATAAGACTTTACTGTAGAATCATCACATCTGTTCTACCATCCACATCCTACTCCTCTGTTTTTAGTCCTAATTTTTCTAATGTTAATAAAAAAGATATATACAGAAAGCTTTATAAAATAAACATGGAAATTCAAGACCAAAAGAATGAAGACAAAGCAAATATGACAGCAGTGGGAATAAACAAGAGTTGCAAAAATTAGTCATTGCACTTCAATAACAAGTAAGTTTGTATTATTGGGATGGAAGGTGTAAAGGGTAACAGAGTTGTGCTGTAGATTATAGTCAGAAATTCAAAGTTTATTTATTGGGTGACATTAATATATTGTCATTTATTGACATAGTTTGGAGGGGTTATTATGGTCAAATTAGCATACATGATGGATAACTCTGGCAGCAACATATAAGAAAAATCAAAGGCAAGAAGCTAGAAATCAGTGCTAGAGGTCCAGTGGCCTATACAAAGGCTTCAATTTGGAATAGAGAGTAGGCCCAGATCCAAAAAACTTTAAATGAAAACTTATTTATCAAAAATTTAATGAGAACATACTACATTTAAAGAATAATGCTAGAGGTTAGGCAATACCATGAGGAACAAATACACCCCTGTGATGGTAAGATGTTTTTTTTCAAGGACATCATGCAGCTGGAGAAATGGGTTGGAAACAGAGCTATTTAAATAACACTAATCTCATCGTTCTTACCTAGATCAACCATTTGTCTTGAATAAATATTTTCCGGAATGCAGAAAGCCTTTAGTTTAACTTTCAGGGTTTTGAAAACTATGAAAAAATTTACTAAGAAAAACATTTCTTATAATATTATGAGGAAAATAACTATTTTTTTTTCCAGTTTACCCATTACTTTTATGGAGGAGTTTCTCATCGTGCTGGTTTTACTGATTTTTAAAATTTGGTTATTATGATTGTTTTTCAGTGGTCTTCACTGAAGCTTTCTCAGTTATTTGGTTAATTTTATTCTTAGGTCTTTGCTCTTTGTTTGGATCTATATGCATGACTTTGGGGCAAGGAGTCTGTTGGAGAAAAGTATTCAGCAATACATTAAACTCCTTGAGTTCCATTTGATGCCTATATTATAGTGTAAAGAGAACAGAAAAATGAATATGGGAGAGTTAGGTTACAGGCTATCTAAAAGTAGGTTAACCTAAGAAACCAGATTCTGAAAAAATAAGTGAGGCTAAACATAGTGAACACATAACTGACATCAGCTTCCATGTTGCAAAAACACTCATCTAAGTATGGACTTTTGCTATCCAACCCAACTTCTGAGCTAAAATTAGTGAGGTTTTCTTTTTCTACCAAAATTTAGGATACAATTTTCAGCCTTAATGTTTCTCATAATTCAATTTTAGACTTTGGGAAAATCAAATTTTATAATGTAAAGTACAGTCCTAAAAACCATGAAAAAGGAATGTCAATTTTCTTTTAAGTGGGAAGGAGATAAGTAAAAGGGCCCATGTTGAAATACATAAAAATAAATACTTTACATTTGAAATATATAAAAATAAATCAGAAATACATTCTTGGATCTTATTAACTATTCATTTTTTTATTCTATAATTTTTCATTAATGAGTTGTTCTTTTATTTGTTACAATTCAGAAAACTATGTTTTTTATATCATTAGTTTGTGATGACAAATACTTCTAATTAGAACATATGAGAGATTTTTGTCATACATAGAAAAGGACTACATGTCAATTGGTATTGAAAATGGCTAGAAAGCTGATTTTAACCATAGTTACTGAATAACCATCCATATTCCCTTCCTACTATATGACGAGAATGTGGGTGGGACTATGGGATTTGAGTTAAGTAAAGGATTATCAGAAAGCTCTGGTCAGATGCCTTGCTACCTCATGTCTTTCAGAAGACAGAAAGGACTAGCCCACCCTCTCCCTCCAATTCTACGCCTTCCTCAGGGCCCCACAAAGCAAGCATGGATAAGGTTGGTCAGAAATAGAATTTTCAAATAGATATATATTTTTTTGCAATAGCTACAATTCTACTCCTCTGAGTAATAAGGCATGTGAGTCAGTAAAGAATGGGTGGGTGGAGGAGTTAAACCAAAATAAAGTTTATTCTTCCTTGTGAATTTCTGTAGAAAAATTCTCAGATATCAAAAGAAGAAACTGATTTAATGATTAGAAATTTTGGAAAAAGTTAAATTCTTGACCCTAAGTAATAACTAATATCTTGACCCTATATAATAACTATGTATTAACTTTTCCTGACTTTACAGACAACAGAATCTTCTACAAAATTGCTTGCAGGAAAAAGTACGTATCTAAAATCCATTGATAAAGCAATATATTGATGATATTTTCTAATGTGTCATAATAGAAAAAATCTGTGAATCAAATAATAAGTAGTCATCTATTAATATTAGTCACTCTTTGCCCTTTTCTTCTTTAACTTTTACTTTTGGTTATTTCTTAGATTTTGCAGTGGTATAAAGTTCTTATCAAAAGATAATGTTAGCCTTTCAGGAAGGGGTCTTCATGGCAATAGAAGGTGGAGGGAGCATTAAGGGACCAAGCCATTTATAAGAAAAGCATAAGATGCCATAAACCCATCTTAATCTAGGAAGCCATTAAGTGACATGGTTTTGCAGACTTGGCTGGTGAGCTGGGATACCTGGGTCTGTCCCTAGCCATTTTCATAGTAAGGGACCTGATCACCCAAGAAGGTCACGTAAAAATGTACGTGGTCACCTATGAGCTGAGACTTGGAAAAGACAGATAAGAGGTTATATTTGTAAGTCCCAACTCTGGATCTAGTCAGACCAGGCAGGAAAGAGAAAGTAGTTGGAACACAACACATTCTGACATACATTTTTACATGGACACCTGCTCAACTCATAAAATGTCACAAATATAAAAGCTTTGATGCAAGGGAAGATTTCTCAGTTTAATATTACAATAGAAAGCAACTGAAAACTAGGTTCTATATGCCATATTTCACTACATAGAAAACTTTAGAAATATCTCTTTTTCACATATCAAGGTTGGAAACACTTTTGCGCACCTAGCCTAAGAATAATTGTCTGTCATTTATTATCTCTGATTATAAGAAAAATAATAATATATTGAATACTGTAGTTTATATGTGTAGTATCAGATTAGAACAATAACTTTGTTAAAATTGAGGTTTTATTCTTAAATTTTTTGATTTAGGATGTGATTATGTAAGACAAGTATTATACAATATATGCTGTCATCCGAATTATGTTGTATAATTGTCTATACAGTAAGTAAAAAAAAAAAATCTTTAAGAGATTTGGTGATTAAAGTAGAAAAAAATTGGCTTTCCTTAGGCTTCCCCCAAATACTCTCAAATGTGTCAGAAGAGAGTATACTACATAGGTATTAACGTTGGCCTGAAACATGAATAATGCCACGCTATCTTAAAACAGTATTTGAGATATGAACAGTCCCATTACAAGAATCCTATTGTTTACCCTGGTACCTACAAACCAACCTTATAGGCTTTGCTGTCAATCACTGTTTACAGCCTTTATGTCTGAAGAGTAATAACAATTTTAAAACGGGCTACTTAGTTTATTGTAGGCAACAGAATTTTTGTAGGCCCAAAATAGATTTTCAGTAAGTAAGCAGAGGTATGTAGAATTCTACAGATGCATTCGGTGTTTACTCTTGGTTCAGTTTAATCTGTGACAATACTATTGACCACTAAGCAAATTTGGTCCCTCAGTTTTCATTTTCAGCTCCAATTAAGGAATTTTCTAGCTTCCATACTCTTGCTCAGCCCTCCTGACTCTTTAAGATACAATTCTAGCTTGGTCCTTATTTTCCATCTAACCATTTGGTTCCTACACTACACTATCTTTTCTCTAAGACATTTTAACCCAATGCTCTAAGGATACACAGCCATTCAATCTCCACAAAACATTAACTTCTTTGTTGCCTATCAAATAATTTTTAACTGTTGTCAATTAGCTGTAGTCATTTCCATACATATAGATCACAGGCTCATCCCTACATCTGGGAATAGGGAGGAGAAATGGCTTATTTTTCATGCTTACATTTTAGCTAGACAGATGCCTCTCAAAGTATCCAAATGTTTTAACTATTATCTATTTTGAGAAATACTTTGTTAGAAACAATCTGCTGTATTTTTAAAATAATTTTGCTGGGTCATAGACACTGTTCCTTCTTGCCAAAACACATTATGATTCTAGACATCAATTTGATGATTTTTTTTTCTTTTTTATCAAAAAGTTTTATATTCTAGCAATAAATGTTGGGGGGGGCAGAAAAAATTATAAAGGAATGTGAATCAATGGCAATTTATATAAAAATACTTTACTGTATTACAGAATAACCTGACTTGAAATTAATCTGAAATTCTAAATAGATGTATCCAGCTATGCATTGTTTGATGTGAAAAAATAAATGTTACCTTCTGTCCCAGAATAGAGTAAGTTGTTACATGATTTTCTTTTTGTTCCTGCTTGCCTCCTTTCCAGGTAACTTCTGAAGAACTGAATAGTATAATTCAGAATATAATGACCTGGGTTGTGGCTACAGTAACCAGTATATTATACCCAGCCATCACAAAGTATGAAGAAAGGTTGCAAAATAATGCACACACAGTGTCTGATGACTCTGTCCTCTCTTCAGATAGTTCAAGTTTCTGTAGCACATGCAGTGAAGAGTTTACATATGGAAGTTACACATCTGCAACAACTAGAACATTTCAGGGAGAGCCCTGTGCATTTGCAGTTGACATATCAGTAAGGCAACCACCCACACATTTAAAATCACCTTCTGCCCATGTGAAAAGAGCAGTTGAAAAACCACATCACAGGAAAGAACAAATTACAACATCTGAACTCAAATATGATAAAACCGACATGATATATCCATACCCTAAGCTCAGAAGTTGTAAATCTGATAGTCACCTTTTAGCATCACTTGAAACAAGCACAAAAAAATCTAAGGATGCTACCACTGAAACAGAAAGCTTAGAGAGTCCACAGTTTTCTGATCAAAAAGAAAAAGCCAAGAGTGAAATGAAGAATTTAAAGAAGATTTTTGTTAACTTTAAATGTCACTTAAAAGGGGAAACTGAATTGATTTTAGAAAGAATTTTTCAAGAAATAATGTCTGATTTAACACAGGCCATTCCCTCTATCTCTTCTGTTACCGCTGAAGTTTTTCTTGACCAAAATGAGCCTGAAAAAAGAGACTTGCTCTCCAATGTTGATATCTCCTCAGTAGCTTCAGAAATAGTGGAAAATATGCTTGAGAAGCTACATTCCGCAGTTGAAAAAAAATGTGTTGAAATGTTTTCACAAGAAGATTTGTTAGTCAATATAAAACCAAGTTTAACACCCAAGGGAGAATATCTCACTCCATCAAATGGAAAAACTTTAAAAGCTTCAATGCCTTATACTATGGAACCCATGTGTAATATTGCAGAGGATATGGTGCATGCCATTTTACAAAAGCTGATGACTCTTGCATCTTGTAAGCAAGATGAACTTCCTCATCTTCAAGAGGCAAATAAACATTCCTATCAGCACCATATGACAGACCCGACATATACATTCCTTAAAGAAGCTGACAAAAAGAAATGTAATCTTGAACCTGAAAAAGCTAATTTAGCTGTTAAAGAAGAAATACAAAAACTAGTATCAAATATTTTTTGCCAGTCTACTTTGGTTGGCTATATAGAGGAAGCAATCAGCACTATACTAGGATACGTACAAACTGAACTTAATAACGAGAGACTTATTGCATCTGAAGAAACAGTAGCATTCCTTCAGCTACTTGATGATATCTTCACTCAGCTACATCAAGAGCCAGTAAAAGCAGATGTTAAAAAATGTAGACACTCTAAACTGAGAAATCTTTCTGACACTGAAGAAAAGTACAGACTAACTAGTACTAGATTATCCAGTGGTCCAAGGTCTAGAAAACCATTTTCACCTATTAATGTTCCTGGCATGGTCCTTTATTCTGAAGATGATAATGAAGAAATAGATAAAATTGTGAAAAATGTGCTTGATTCATCTTTTAAAGATGAAAATATAAAATCACAAGAATGGAATCCTGAGCACTGGTTTACAAAAGGAAACACTTGTTTTGAATACAAAAGAAATAGCAAACCACCTATAAAGCCTCCTTCTCAAAGAAGCAAAGTTGCATTTCGTGATGGGGAATTAAAGACTGAGTTACCATGTTTAAATAATAAAGAAATTTTAAAGAAAAACCCATGTTTGGATAAAGACATTTTAATTTTCAGCCAAGATCAAAAGCATAAAATACAAAAGGCTTCAGAAAACATAGTTAAAAGTATTTTAACAGAAATGTTCAAGGACCTAACTTCTGTTCCTCCTGGTCATTTAGGTCATAAAACTGGCAAAGAAGCTTCAGTTCTTGTTTCAGAAAAACCTCAAGGACTATCACCTCAAGAATGGATGGACCAGATGTTCTCTGTGTCAGAAATTAATACAGTGGCTCAAGAAATAATGGATGCTGTGTTAAATATACTTCATAAGGCATCAAGCTACATTCCCAATACCAGCAAAAGTTCCACTTCATCATCAGTTTATCAAACTTCTCTTGATAGTTCTGATACTCCCCACATGGTCAAAGAAGCATCAATTAAAGAGCCATTAAAAATATGGTTTGATAGTGAAAGGAAAGTGAAATATTTATCTTCACTCAACTTAGATCCTGCAAAATCTTCCCTGCTAAAATCTGAAGAAAGCAAACCTAAACCTGTAGATGACATTACTGATAAGATCATTAATACGGTTTTTAAAAGGCTGAAATTACTCATTTATCCAAAATTGCAAATGGGCTTCAAACCTTTACCTGCAGAGCAATCTTCGCTACAATCTCAACTTAGTGCTTATACAACAAAAGTAGTACACATTGTTTTGAGTGCTATCCAGAATGAATTGGAACTCAATAAGAAAGACCTAAACTTTGGGGGAGAAGACCACACTAAATCCCTCAAAGGTAAAGGATTTTTTGCTGACACTGATAAATTGGAATCACTTGTCTCAAGTCTCAATGATGACATTATGACATCTCCATTATTAACTTATATTTGTGAAATATTGTCAAATGGACATTCAGATCAAAGCAGTATTTTACTCCCTTCAGATAAATCAAAGCCTATAACTTCTTATAGATCTGACAATATTGAAAAACAAAACACTTTGCTAAGTAGGCAGGATAAAAAATCTTTTCACGAAGATTTGTCTACTCCATGTGCTCTCCATAGTGTCTTTCATGGAAAAGATCTCAAAGAGAATATCAGATTGCAAGCACTAGATAGTATTGGAGAAACACTGTATGAAATGTTATGTAAGCTCATAGGAGCTCATTCTGACTGTAATCCATCTTGTAGTAAGCTAAACAGAGAGAAGATGAATGAGAATAAGCAAAGAGCTACTGAATTACATTCTAATATTCAGCTCGTTTCCAAAACAATTTTAGAATATATCCTTGCGAAATTATGTAATATTGACATGGATACCAGTTTTGCAAGTTCTGGAAATAAAGATGTCTCAGAGTCTCTTGATATTGACAACCTATCATTTGCTTCGATTATTGAGGAAATGGCCAAATGCACTGACATAATATCCAGCATAGTTTCCAGGATGATGGTTCAGGATGGTAATAAAGCAGCAAGTAAAAGCAAGGCAAAAACTGCTGCTCCTGTGTCTGCAAACACAGGTAACACAAAAGAAATACATTTAGATAAACTGAAATCTGTGGCTTCAGATATTCTTAATGTGGTTTTTGCTAAACTGGAAGGATTTGCCAATGGAAATTTAGAAACTTTGGATTCTATTAGTGATAGAAATAAAAAAAGCAATAAGGTGGATGTAAAATGTGAAAGTCCCAGTGTTTCTACAGACACACATGAAGAACCATTACAGTCTACTTTATACATGCATGCAAAGAAGGTAGCAAGTACTATTTTGAAAGCTATTCAAACAGAATTAAATATGAACTCATTAGATTTGTGTACAAATATAAAAACCCCACCACCTGAGAAACGAATGCTTAAGAATATAGTCAATTTAATTTTAGATGCAGTATCCTTAGATATGTTTAATGAAACTGAATCTGAAGAGAGAGGTATTGAAACTTATCGATACAGGCCAACCTATGGAAATTTTCTTCCTGGAGGAGCTGAATCAGACTCATTTCTAGAAGATGCCACACATACAGAGAAAGAATTCACTGGAGAGAGAACATCACTAAGAGAAGAAACTAAATCAGATTCTCTTAAACAATGGGTTCTAGAAAGAACCTTAAACAAAATTGAAGTGAAACTTAAAGAACCACAGAAATCTCCAATTGTTCCTATTATAAGAAATATTTTGAATGAAATTTTTCAAGTTGCTTTGGTCAATCAATTAAATGTGCTTTCTCTCTCCCATTCTCATTTAAGTGGCATCCCTCACAATGTTGATGATCCAATTGCTCAAACATCTATTCAATTTATAGATAAAATAATGGGTCCTTTGGTGTCTGAAGCAGATGTAACCACAGTGGCAAATGATGTTATTAGAACTGTATTTCATAAACTTTATTCAGCTGCCATGACAGAGGATAATGCAAGTAAAAACAGGTATAAAGCCATCACCTTTTCAGCAAATGTTTCTTTTCATGAACATGCCTATGGAGAAAAGTCCTCTGTTACTGTGCTGGACAAGAATCCATGTACTGCTGCTCAGTCCAGATTCAATGTTAATCAACAGGTCAAAGTAAATGTAATTGAAGATATTGTACAAGCAATATTAACAAATCTAGAAACTTTTGCTACCTACAAAGTAAAATCCCTTTTTTGTCCCCAAATCAACTTCACAGTTCCGGGGACTTTAGCCAATGATTTGTATTTTGATGATCAATTTTCTAGCTGCTCAGTGGATCATATTGCATCAGAAAAGTCCAGCTCATCTCAACTCTCTTTAAATAAATTAAACACATATGCAACAGAAGTGGCCAGAAAAATTTTACAAAGAATCAAATATGAGTTAGACAAAGAAAGGGAAAGTCCTTTCCTAACTCATAACATTGTGGTTTCTGAAGGTATTGCAAGCCAAATTGTTAACACAGTGTTAGATATTGTATCATCCAAAGGCAAATATGACAAAAACAATTCTGACAAAGAAATTAATTCAGATCAGCAAGAAGGTATTATTGAAAAGATGTTTCATAAGCCTGAATACCGAAAAGTACTTCAGTTTCAAATACAAGATTCCATTGAAGATATTTTATGTGATATTTATGAAAAAATACTGTATCAAAATAATCTTTCATTTGCCACATCCACTCTAAAGTGCAACATAGCTAGTAAACATTCTGGAGCAAATTCTGAAATGTACACTGAGGGTGCACATAAGATTATTCCAAAACCTTCAGTTCCTAAATCAGATGTTATTTTGATATCCAGTGATTTAGTGGATATTGTTCTCCATAATCTCAGTTCTGCTGTTATGCTTGGCATAAATGCAGAAGATCCTACTTCAGCACAATTGCCCCTTACCTTTTGTGATATGTTGCCACAAACAGAGTGTCAACAGCCTCCTTTTATGGGGTCAAAAAGTGAAAGAAGAACAGAGTGTTTTTCATCTTCAAATCTGAAATCAGTTTATGCTGATGATAGTCAGATAACTGTAGCAAAAGAAGACACCAAGAAATCTGTTCCTGATCCATTTGAGGAAAATGCTAACTTCATTACTAACAGTATTTTTAACCGGTTAAAATCTTTTGCCACAGAAAGAATAGATTCATTAATTACTCTAGATTTCCAGCCCAAAGAAAAGTCATTTGTTAGCTCAGAACTCAAAAATCATAAACAAGATGATAGCATCTTTCATGAATCAAGCCAAATGGAATCAAACGTGGATGTCCTGAAAGTATCAACTGAAAATATTCCCATCCAAGAATTCACAAATTCCACTTTTTCCAGTTACAGAGAAAAATTTGGACCCACAATTCATCTACCACAAACTAGTCTTAAGGAATATGCTGACATCATTGCCAGTGTCATTTTGAAGTTTATTAAAAATGACTTAGACCTAGAAATCCAAAAGGTGTGTCCGTATCCAAACAATATTTTATTCCAAGAAAATATCATTGTGAGTGAAATTGTTAACAGTATCTTAAAGATTTTACTTGATAAAATTTCTGTAAATAAAATCAGTTTTTACTCAAAAGACAGTCTTAACTTATTTGCACAACTAACTGTATCAAATGAAATATTGCCAGGACAAACAGAGCAGGAAGAAAATACCAAATTATCTCTGTTTTCAAAATATCCATTAGAACAAAATCAAATGGCAGCAAAAAAGGAAAGCCAGAGAATTGTTTTGGAAGAAATATTTATGAGAAATGGAGAATCAAAACAAAAAGAAAAAACTGCATTGCTTGGTGCAGTAGAAGTTGTTTTAAATAAAGTATATCGAAGAATAATGGAAATCAGAGGCCATTTGCCTTCATTTAATGAAATCCCTTCCTTTATATCTAATTCTAAAATCAAAACATCAGATGTGACACAATCACATATTAACAGTGTAGCAAATGACATAGTTGAAAGTGTTTTGGGGAAAATGTACTCTGTAGTTGTGACATCATTAGGCAAAAGTAATAAAAAAGAAGCATCTGACAACAATGATTCCTTACCCAAGAAACCATCATGTGCCAGAGAAACTAATCAAGCAGGAAAAGGAAGTGAATCCCCTAGATTTGTGATGCCACATGTTTATTCTTATGCAGGCAAGCAAAATGTCTCTCTATTGGAAAATAGTTTTATGCAATATTCACCACTGCAAGTAGGGGAGGATTTAGTCCAAATCGTGCTTAATAAGATCGCAAATTTTGCCTCAGTTTATCTAGAAGAGACTTCATCCCCTGAAGGTGGTTCTGATGAGTTACAACCTCTAAGGCTACACAGTTTTAAAGTGAGCTCCAAAGGCAGCCCTCAGCCAGGTTTAAAAACAAGTTTAAAAGCAAGAGCGAAAGTTACTCCTTTGCCTAAATTTAGAACAAAACTACACCTTGGACCTAGTGGTGCTAAGGCAAAAAGCAAGACCAAGTTAGGTACTGGAGAGAAGACTCTTAAAGACAGGCAGTCTAAGACTGCCATTGGGCTGCCACAAATCCTGTCAACAGGAGATGCCAAAAGCTTACTGGAAATGAAATTTCCCACTTCAGAAATGAATATGTATGCCAAGGATATAATAATTAGTATCCTGGGAACAATTGTGAAAGAATTTGAAAAGGTGAAGCAAACTAGAGAAATGGTAAATGTGAAAGGTTTACCATCCAATCAAGTCATGATAGCGAATAATATAGTTGTTACAGTTTTGCAAGGATTATATGCTAAAAACAAGCACAATTTGGTTAATCCAATCAAATTCTCACATTTGGACCATCTCAAACTTTCACAGGGGAATACAGGTACCAGTTCTCTTGAGAAAACACAAGCATGTTTTTATTTGGAAAATGTTTCTTCACAGCTAGAACAGATTTTTCCTAAAGATAGTATATTTAAAAAAATGTTTGACAAATGGCAAACAGAATCAAATGACACAGAAAGTGAAAAATGTAAACTACTGATGATAGCTGAAAATGTTTTGACTGAAATTTCAATAAAAGCAAAACAATTAGAATATTCTCTTTCACTTTTAAATTTGCCACATCTTAAGGATCGTGAAAGCAGGTTCCATAGTCGTGTTAAAGGAACTTCTAGAGCTGAAGATACCAAAGCACAAATTAATATGTTTGGAACAGAAATTGTTGAAATGCTATTTGAAAAATTACAGCTGTGCTTTCTGTCTCAGATGCCCACTCCAGACAGTAAAGAAACTCTAGCAAGTAGGAAAGAACATATTACTACTAAAAGTAAATATGGTTTTCCAATGAAAGACATCCTCAGCAGTGTGCCAATCTATAACATGAAGACAAAAGACCAAATTTCTTTGAGCTCCAGCAAGCAAATTGTTCGAGAAATTATAGAAAGGGTTTTAAACATGTTAGAGTCATTTGTAGACTTGCAGTTTAAACATATCTCTAAATATGAGTTTTCTGAAATAGTGAAAATGCCTATAGAAAATCTTTTTCCTATTCAACAGAGACTATTAAGCAAAAAGATGTTGCCAAAATTACAACCACTGAAAAAATTTTCTGATGAATCCAAGTCACGTACTATTATTTCCAAGGAAAATGCACAAAATACTCTTCTACAGGTCCATTCATTCCATTCAGAATTATTTACATATGCTGTTAATATCATCAGTGATATGCTTGGAATAATTAAGAACAAGCTAGACAAAGAAATAAGCCAAGGAGAAACATCTTCAATTAGCATATCGAATGAGAACATTGTAGCAAGTGAGATTATTGGCACACTGATAGACCATTGTACTTATTTCAATGAGTCTCTGATCAAAAACCTTCCAACAGAAAGTTTGTTCCAAGGAGTTGAAAATACTTACATCGTTAATCAGGTTGAAATAGCAACTAATATGAAAATGCACATGTCAAAGTTAAACGAAGTTAGTCTTGGGAATAATCTTCCACAAATCAGTGTACCTGGTTTAGAGTTTTATTCTGAGGAGGATATGAAAAATAAGTATAAGCCTTCATCAAATTTATCCCCATATGCCACAGCCTCTGTAGAAAACACAATTAAAAGCACAGAGCCAATGGAAAGGCCTGATTCAGAAAATATATCATCATGTTCTATAAACAAAGTACAAGATTACAGCCTAAGGGAATCTGATTCTGGCCATTTTGATCAAACCGTGAAAGGAAATAGCTCTCTTCCTGAAGGCAGCGTCTTACAAAAACTGTTTAAGAAAGCAAATGAATCTACAGAAGCAGCTTTAAAGCAAGTCATGTCATTCATAGAAATGGGAAAATGTGAAAATCCAAGAGTGCTTCATTATGAGATCCCGAAACCAGTTGTTGAGCCGAACCAATCTCACACAACTGTTTCTCCACTCAAAATATGTTTAGCTGCAGAAAATATTGTCAATACTGTGTTGTCAAGTTATGGTTTTCCAAGTCAAACACACATTAATGAAAGCATAGAAACAATGAAACCAATTTTCATATCAAAGCAAAACCCTGCAGGACAAAAGAATGAGGAGATAAGTTTGCTTAGAATGTGGAATAAAAGAATCAGCTGTATACCTGAAGAAGAAAAAATTCTTGAAGCCAGCAAGGGAGATTTTTCTTTATTGCAAAAATGGGAAAATAGAAGGTACCCAAAGATAAAGACTCTGAAGGAATTTGAAGTCATTGCTTTTGCTGATCATGAACTGGGTCCAAATGAAATTAACTTGGTAGCAAGACATGTAACCACATCTGTGGTCACATACTTCAAGAACTTCAAAACTAGGGGTAAGCAAAAGATAACTTACTTTAAAAGTTGGCATAATTTAGAAAAATAATTCACATATGTTTAAATATCTCCTGTCCAAGAAGCTACATTTACTGTTTTTCTAAAAATAGCCTTGGAGGGTGGGTTATTTAGTGCTACTTAATATATCAGGATACTAGAAAAAAATGTTAAACATTCACATTATTTGAATGTGAAAGGGGTCTGTTGCCTAATTTCCCATATCTGTAGGTAAGAGAAAATGGAACATTAAAGCAAGGGATTGATTGAGCATGAGGCATGAGTTCCAAGGAGTTTTTAAAATTCTTGTGTATGACTTCTTTATAATCATGCCAAATAGACAATTAATTGACTGAAGGTTAGTGATTTATCTTTTCAAGGTGTATGGTTGAAGTCTTTGTCATTAGTAGTCACAGTTTTTAAGAACAGTGGTATTAAACATTTTGTTTTGTTTGCATTGCAGTATTAAATTCCTTTTAGATGTAATACCCTAAACTTACTCCTACAAAAACATTTTCACTCCCTTTCTAAGAAGGCTTATCTGTATATGTTAGGTTGAACCATATGTAATAGCCATTTTTGTATGTCCAAGTCTTTTAATTATTGGCTACTTTATAACATTGAATTTAATAATATTATAGTAGCCCTGAACTGGACCAATAATTCTAGTTACCAGTGAATAGTTGTTACATTACAAGTCCAGATGTATCACTGGCCCAACATTCAAATAGCAGACCACATACTACCAGTTCTAACATGTGCAGGAGGAGATCATTTCCCATTTTTAAAACTGGTATTTTTTCAATGTGGACAAGTATATGCCTGCAATTGCACGCTTATAAATAGAAGTTCTCTGAGGATAACCTAATTGAACTTAAATAATCAATAAAGAAAAACAAGCAAGAGAAGATCCGTGATTCCATCCCATTGGTACTTGTCTCACCTATCAAATCAATTCTCTATTCTCAGATATGTCCAAAGTCTTTCAGTGATTTCACTCATTTCCTTCTTCCACGTGCAATATTCTTTCCTCACTCCCTTCATCTCAATATGACCAAATCCCGTTAAGCAGTCAAAGCTCAGATAAATGCCTCCCATCTCCACAAAGACTTGTCTGATTTCACATGTACAGAAATAATAAATGATTAGGTTCTGAAAAAGTTTCAAAAAAAAAGTGTATTTCTATGGCTACCATGCCAAGAAGCTGGCCATCCCAAGCAGGTATATGATGTATGCAGTAAATATTCTGTTGAAAAGAATAGAGTCCTAAGTATGGCTGATTTGGGGACAAATTTTGTGACAAACTGTCATCTAGGAGCTAAAGTGCTATGGACATTGTCATTTATCCCTGAACTTAGTGGAGTTAGCACATTTTTATTTCAGTCAAGTTCACAACTCCTTAGCTTCCTAAAAGTAATACACAGCACAACATTAAATGTTTCGACTATTTGTTAAATAATTATGCGAAGTCTCTATAGACTACTCCAGACATGCTAGGATGTAACAATCATTTTTCTTTTGCTCCAAGATTTCCAGGTTCTTAGAGCCCTTAGCCATCTAAACAGGACAGATTATCAGCACTTGACTTTAGAGATTTGAATTCTTCGGGGTTATTTTCTCAACATTCTGGCTAAAATTAAGATTCCACAAGGTGTTGAATAATACAAGAAAACTTTTAATTTATTTCTTGACTAGTTTTTTCTTTTACTTTAGTAAAGTGTTCTAAATATGAAATTCATATGTAAATAATTACCAATATATTGAATTTTCCATATTTCCCTATTACATGCTAAAAATAGCAATGGTAATGTTTTTTTTTTCAGTTCCCAGTGAGAAGGTGTCTATCATTTCAACACTGTCAAAGAAAAAATATGAATTAAAACAGCCTCTAAGAAGCATATACAATGATTCTTCACTTTATCAATTTTGTGAACATCTCACTGAGTCTGTCATTTGCCATTTAACTAGAAGCATTTCTGATAGCAACAAAGATGGTATAGAAAAGGAGAAAGCATGGGAAAGCCAAAATGCAGCATTTGACAAAGTTATTTTAATTGATTCTCAAGTGTTTGAGAATAGGTCAATTTCTATTGGAGGACTTGCTTTAAGTATTTCTGAAATCATTACCGAGATCCTTTTTAATAGTAACATTATAGAGACTGACATCACACAGCAAATGTTTTCTTTAAAAACTAAGTATATTTACTGCCCAGAAGTAGCTGCTGCTGACTTTGATAATCTCTTTCAGGATTTCTTAATAGGAGTAATTCATGTACTGTCAAATGAAATAGGAATAACTCATCACCTTGAAAGCAATGGAAGAAATAAGTCATTTTCCATGCTTAAAAGCAATAGTGTGTCCATCTGTAACAAAACAAATACAATGGAAAGACAGATAGATGGCAGAGATTTGGAGTCATCTACTCATCAAATTGACCATCTCATTCAAAAAAATAAATTAAATTATCTGGCACAGAAGTTAGACCATCTGGTTGGTAGCCTAAAAACTCGTGAATCCAAAGAAGTAGTTAATAAAGTTTTTAATATTGTTTTAGATTTATTTTTACCAGATGAGCATCCAGATGAGGCTATGCATTCTGACAAAAAAGCAAGAACATTTTTCTCATCCTCGAACGATCAGCAAAATAATAGCATAATTGGAAATAATTTAGGGCTCACCCCAAAGTCAGTTTTTCTTCTCAATGTTGTGTGTGAGAAACTTATTAGAACACTTTTGGAAAAATGCACAAACACTGTCTTCCTTGATAATGGCCCTCCTTCTGATGAAATATCAGCAGAAGAATGTCAACTTCTAAAAATACTTCAAAGTGTAGAAGATGAAGAATTTGATTATTGTAAGGGAGCAATGGACTGTGAACAATTTCAAGGAGATTATATGTCCGATCTTTTGGAAAATCTGGCAGAAATGGATCAAGATTTATTGTCATCTGACACCATGCTTAATGTTATATCCCACAGCTTGGTTAAATCATTGATGGACAAACTATGTCACAGTATGCAAGTCCCGCAAAGTCCACCTTTTGTAAACAAATGTTTAAAGTATAGAACAAGAGACATACCACCTAGTTTCATAAAAGCAAAAAAGTCAGAATTAGCAAAATTAGGACAAGGTAAACATTCTTTAGGATTCATGAGTTATGACAGTAATGTTTTGACAAGAGCCCTGAATAATCCCAGTGTGGTTAACTCAAAAATGCAAGCACCATTTGGCAAGAAGTGTTCAGCAAATTCCTCTTCTGTGTCACCCCTTAAAAGACAAGGAACAAAAGATACGGATATAATCACCATCCATAATAAGCCTTATACAAGGGATATAAATACAGGTGTTTATTCGGCCACATTTCTGGAGGAAATAATTTCAGAACTGTTTTTTAATCTCTCTATTTCACTGTTGGGAAAAAATGAAAACATTACCGAGGGCCAACTTAATGAGAAGAATATATTATTTGTCAACAATGTAGTGAATGAGTTTAATAACGCGCAAATCACTGTTTTACGGAATGCTGAAGAAAGGCTGTGTTTTCCACCAGTCCATAGAGAGACTGTTAGTAGGATTGCTGACTCTGTTTATTATGATGTTTTTCAGAAATATAAATTAAAAGTGACTGGTGGAGCTAATCTGGCATGTGACAATACCTCAATAACAGAACAAATAACTAATGGCATATTGTTAGAAATTTTAGACTATCAGCTCCCACCTGGCTTCAGGAAAAAGCTCAGACCTAATTCATATTACCCTCTCAAAGCTGAAAATATACTGCAGAAACTTCAAAATAATCTGAGAGAATTTACTTCCAAACCCAGGTCTCTAACAGGCTATAGCACCATGTTTTCACACTCATTTTTAGAAGATGTCATCAAAAGACTTTTATCTCAACTCATTTCTCCATCTAGTAAGGCTTCCTCTTTGGGTAAAAAATATTTCATGAGTTCAGATTTTAATGAAGTGTCTACCTGTATAATAAATAAGGTTATATCAGCCATTTCAAAACATAAAATATGGTTCACTATATATGATAATCAACATCTATGTATGGGAAAAAACCTACAGAAGATGGTGGATTCTGTTTACAGTAATATTGTGCAAACGTCTGGCTCTCTTGTTTCAATACAGAAAAGTATAGCCAGCCGAAACCCAATTATGGTTGACCGAATAGCCAGTTTTATTATTGAAGAGATTATTGAAAATCATCTTCAACCATTTTTGTGTGAAGAAGGTTTGTCTCGTCCAAATACTCCATTGGATGAAATATCAAACATGGTAAAACAGGTTCTCAGTGAAGTCATAGAGTCAAACAGATCCAGAACACCATCACTCTTAGGTATTTACCCTGATAAATTTGTAGGGGAAGTTGTTGCCAGACTTTTATCGAAGATTTTCAGTCCAAAGCATAACACGGAAACTGAGCTGGAAAACATGACACAAAAAATAGTAAACTCAATAAATAACCATTTTGATAAAGCTAAAATTCACATTCCATGTGATGACAAAGAGCAGTCTTACCCCTCTTTAGATACAGACATTGTGGATGAACTCGTCACCTCAGTTTATAGAAATGTTTTAAAACAGCATGGACTAGATCCTGAGGTTGATAAAGAGTCCGAAGACAGTGAAATTTTTGTGGAAAATATTACCAATTTAATTGTAGCAGCTATTTCAGATTACCTTCTTCATCCACTGTTTTCTGGAGACTTGTCATCTTCTTCCTATTCTATTTCCACAGCTGAGAATATTGTTCAGGACATTATTAGTAACATCAGTAAATCTGGCAAGACGAGTCAGAGCTTATCGCCTTATAACACCTTGTTGCCATATGCATTTTTAGAAGACATGATCAGAGTACTATTGTGTAGAATCTTTCCTTCTGCATCTAACAGTGTTGCAGACAGAGAAACTCCAAAAGATAGATCAAGAGTGAATTTCAATGAAATTGCTTCAAATATAATCACTGACATTAGGAGGAAAATTTCTCAACATGAAATTCTATTTTCAAAATATGAAGAAGAAACCAAGTTTGTTTATTCAGAAGATGATGTTCAGCATCTTGTTGACTCAGTATTCAAAAATATTTCACAAAACTCTGAGTCTCAAGAATCAGTTGAGCAAAATATCACAAGCGGTAATGATGTTCTTATTGATAGAATAGCAGGATTTATCATTAAATATATCTGTAAACAACATCTTCAGCCATTCGTGGATGGAAAGTCACTGCCTTCTTCATCAAACACATATCTTGACAGTGAGAGAAAGCAGTGGTTTTATGCCAGTGTTTATTCCTCAACTTTTTTGGAAGATGTGGTCTCTGGGGTTTTAAGCAAAATATTCCACAGAGTGTCAGGCATTGTGCAAACAAAATCAGTAACAGATTCAGAAGATGAACTGTCTGATAAAGCTGAAAAACTCATACATCTCATTGCAGAAGAATTCTCAAAAGCCCAAGTTACCATTCTAGAGAATGCTGAGGAACAACTGTGTTTGCCTCCAGTGGAGAGAGATGTAGTGAAAAACATTATTGACATGGTATACAGCAATTTTTTGCAAGAATATGAAATGGTAATAATGCCCAATACTGATTTTCTAAATGATATGGAGACATTGGCTGCAAGGATAACTAAAATTATCCTGATCCAAATTCTCGATTTCCAAATTCATCCAAATCTTATAGAAAAGCTTCCTTTTAAGTCACACTCCAAACTAAATACTAATGTTTTGGTGAAGAGAGTTCAATGTGACATTACTAAATCAAGACTCCGAAGACAGGCATCAACAATATATACTACTATGTTATCACATACCCATTTGGAAAAGATTGTCACTCAGCTTATGTCTCAAATGAATCCACTGGCCTCCAGTGCAGAACACCCAGATACTTCTCAATCAGACTTAAGTAATACAGTTATAAAACTGATAAATGAAATTATGTCAATAATTTCAAAACATGCAATATGTATTATTAAACATGGCAATGAAAAACAAAGTATGATTTCAGAAAAAGATATTCAGTCTATGGTTGATTCCATTTATGCTGATCTTTCATATTCAAATCTATATCAGTCTCTTACAAAAGATAAAAAAGGTATAAGTAACATACCTGTATCAAAATTAGCAAGTTTTATAATAAAAGAAATATTTAACCATCACCTTCAGTCATTTTTATCTGGAGATAAAACTTTCCCTTCATCTGCAGTTGATCAAAATTATAAACAGAAAGCAATAGATACTAAACAAAGAGAGCTGTCTTTCATTGTAAACTCAGCTGTCTTTTTGGAAGAAGTAATTTCTAAGCTTTTATGCAAACTCCTTTATGCATTCTCAAATAATGCCTTGGCTGCTGAAAACCCAGATACAGTAAAAGCCAAAATTACTGACATACTTACAACATTAGTAAAATCAATTGTTCTGGAGTTCACCACATCAGAGATTTTAGTTGCAGATTACATTGATGATGATATGTGTTTTTCAGAAGGATATAAAGAAATGGTTCAAAAAACAGTCAACTTAATTTATGAAAAAATATTAGATGAATATAAATCTCTGATTCAAGTTTATAGGGCTATACAAAGTGACCCAATTTGTTTTGGAAGGAAAATATATCATTTGCTTTTGGAAGAAATTTATGATTATCAAGTACAATCGTTAGTTTCAGGAGAATTAGTATCTTCTTCTTATTCTTCCCTTCAAGCTGATAATATCATCAGAAATGTGCTCAGTGTCATTATGAAGGATAGTCACACCTTGCCATCATGTATTACTGTGTTGCATCGGTCTCTTTTAGAAGATATGATTTACAAGCTTATAGTGCATATCTTCCCTTCAACCGACACTAAAAGTGAACTAAAAGCGGAAGAGGTTACACCAGATTATGAGTTTGTGGACGCAGCTTCAAAACTGACCGATGAAATTATCAAAGAAATTTATGAACATGAAATCCGTCTTGCCACGGCAGAGGAGAATGCAGAAAGTGTGCAATTAGAAGCAATTGAGAATTTGGTTGACACTATATGTAATAATATTATGAAAAGATCTGAATTTCAAGCTGAAGTGCAAAAACATGCAGACAAAAAAGGAAGCTCATTCCTCAGTAAAATAGCTGGTTTCATTATGAAAGAAATCATGGACCATCATCTGCAGCCATTTTTACGTGGTGAAGGATCACCTTCCCGTGATTACGATCATGCATCTGTACTTACTACACCTGATAAAGAAAAGACACAGACGTCTCTATACTCAGCCACATTTTTGGAAGATGTAATTGTTGATCTTGTTCACAAATTTTGTTCTCTTCCAATAATTACCAAAGATTCTAAGAAAAAAGAAATGCCAGAGACAGATATTATGGGTTTGGCTATAAAGTTTGCAGACTCTCTGATTGGAGAATTTAGGAAAAGTGAAATTAAAGTTCTACCAAATGCTGAAGAGATATTTTCATTTCCACCGGTTGATAAAGAAACAGTTGACAAGATATCTAATTTTGTGTATGATCAGTTCATACGAAAGTGTGAGTCTACTGAAATTCAGAAGGGTGATAAAAGTAACATTGTGATAGAAATGATTGCTGCTTTAGCCCAGAAGGCAATTTCTGCTTTCAAGATTCAACCACTTTTTTCAGGAGACTGCTCTTCCACCTTCTTTTCATTTTTAAATCCAGATAACATCACCCAAAGGGTTCAACACCTACCACAGAAAACCTCTACAGAGATAAACAGATGCTTAAAAGAAAACCATCTTACTTTACCAGAACAATCACATAAACACATGTCTCTAATCTCAGACCAGAAAAATTTGTTAAACACTTTAGAAATAGATGGAAGTAAAATTAGTAGAAAAGAAAATTTCCAAACTGGGGAGACATCAATTAAAAATGGTGATGTCCAAGATCTGGAAGTTACCTCTGTAACTAGAATTAAACTGTTATCAAGGTCAGCTACAGGTACAGCAAATGAAAAGAAAGAGAATGAAAATAAAATGGGAATTTCAATTCAAATGTATAATGAGAATGTATCAAAAGTTACTTATCCAACTACTAGTGTGCAAAGTACAGATACTCAGAAGCCAGATTTGAGGATAATACTTAAAAATAATGAAGTTGAGAAGAAAAGCAAATCAGCTTCAAAAGTAGTTCTTGATAATACAGAGTATGAGGAGGAAATACCTGGACTAGATTTTGAAATAAACAATGAAAGGAAGATAGACAAAACAAGAGAAAATTCATTTAAAAAAGAAGACAAGCTTGCTCAGTTATCTTCTTTAACATCCAAAGCAGGAAATACTGGGACCATAACAAAGCAAACTGAGGAAATATTAACCCAAAAGCCAAACATTAAGGAGAGAAAAGATGCTCCACCTCTAATAAACAAGAATCAGCAACTATTCTCAGACTATGAAAGTGTTCAAAATGTCACTGAAAATATTTATGATAATATCTTAGAAATAGGTATTTCTCAAGAATCATTACATTATTCAAATTTCCCAAATCCTCCAACTGATACATTTCATGAAATTCAAGAGGTTGGTAAGGATTTTGCACAGTCTTTTTCAACACAGGATTTATCTCTCTCGATTAACAAAAATCTCCCTGCCAAAGAGAAGAAAGAAGAAAAAGAGAAAGAGAAAGGAAGAGAGAGAGAGAAAGAGAAACAGAAATATGGCGAAAGAGAGAAAAAAGTAGAGAAAGAAAAAGTGAAAGTTAAGGAGATTAAAAATGAACCTAGTAAGCAAGACAGTCCTCGTTATCCATCAAAAAGTAAACCTGGAATTTTTCCCGCTAAATTTTTAGAAGATGTTATAACCGAAATGGTTAACAAATTGATCTTTTCTACCAGACCAGAAACACAAACGTGTGATAGAGGTCAAAATGTAAGTGATAATGAAAATCACACTGAACTCTATGACACAGCTATGAAACTTATTGATTCACTGTTAAAGGAGTTTTCAGAGGCTCAAATTAAGGTTTTTAGGTCAGATAAGGAAAATCAGTTTTTTCCACCTGCAGATAAGGTGCCATCAGTTTCTAAAGTATCTCTCAGCCATAAAGAATTGACTGCAGATGAAGCATCATCTAGCATTAAGAAAATAAGTGTGGATAAAATGACACATATACACAAAGCGACTAAAAAACACTCTCTAAATAAGACACCTTTCTTAGATAAAACACCAACGATTGATAAAACATTAGTTAACAAAGTTGTCCACTCCTCTGTATGCAGTATTTTGAAGGAATACAGATCTCAAGACTCCATTTGTAAGAACATAAACAGTAATGGGGAAAATTTAGCAAGAAGACTAACTAGTGCAGTGATAAATGAAATTTTCCAACATCAACTTAATTTGATATATTATGAAGAGGTTCCAGCTTCCGCATGTTTGCCTCTGGAATCTAAGGATGTTGTTAAAAAGATCCAAAAGGTGGCTCAAACATCCAGTAAAGAATGTCAAACATCATCGCCATATAACATCATGCTGCCTCATGAATTTTTAGAGAATGTGATTTCTGCTCTGTTATCTAAAATTTTCTCAACAGTAACCAAAAGCAAAGCAGAAACATCTGAGAGCAATTGGCTTACAGAACTGGATTTCCTTCAAATGAAGTTACTAAGTACGGTCACCACAGAGATCTCTAAAGATGAAGATATGATTATTCAATATGTGGAATCCTTGCATCCCAATGATGATGAAATTATTCAATTAGTGGTTCATTCTATTTATAATAATCTTCTGTTACAGTTTGGATCACAAGAAATTATACAAAATTGTGTAGCCAGTGGATGCAGAATCCTTTCAGAAACCATAGTTGATTTAGTTCTACGAGAAGTCAGTGGCAATCAATTGCAGAACTACTTTTCTGGAGAGCTAACTCCACATCAGTGTGCAGAAGTTGACAGCGTTGTTGAAAATATTCTTAAAGATGTTATCCAAACTACCGATGCTCCCCTGCCTCAACCATCACATGCTCATATGCTGCCTTATAACATAATAGAAGAAATTGCTGTAAAATTTTTATCAAAGCTTTTATTTACATTTCCAAAAGTGGATAAAGAAAAAACAAAATCTCAAGAAACTGAAATACAAAATATAATATCAAAAATATTAAATTCAATACAAGAATTTATCTCCAAAAGTAAGATTAAACTTACACCACCAGCCAAGGAGTTGCCTACTGTACCTTTAGCTGACAATGAAACTATTGAAAAAGTAGTCGATTCTGTTTACAGTAGTGTTTTAAAGCAGTCTGGCTCACATACATCTATATTCAAAGATTTAATGGGTAAGAGCAATGTACTCTCTGATATAATAGGTTTTTTAATGGTGAAGGAAATTTCCAATTCTGAATTTCAACCTCAAGTAGAAGAAGATGTATCAAGTTCAGAATTAGCTCTGGAAGCTGTCAAAATTATGGAAAAAGTGATCAAAATTGTTGAAGAATTTAAATCCCAGGAAAAGTCTTCATCCAAAAAAGTTTCTATGTTAGATGCCACATTTTTAGAGGAAGCATTGGCTTTGTTCTTGGCTAAACTAGTAAGGTTGCCACATGCATCAAGCAAAGATGCAAAAAATTTATCAAAGCCTGAGTTAAAGAAAATTGCTTCTCAATTGACAAAATCTGTGACAGCTGAAATATCTAAAAGTAATATTAATCTTGTTGCTGCTGATCCTGCAGAACAGTTTTTAAATCCAGAAAGTATAGAAATGGTTTCTCAGGTTATTGACTCTGTTTACAGTAATGTACTGCAGCAATCTGGAACCCATGAAGACCTTTATTATGATATAAAAGGTACAAACAGAGTCTTCCCTAAAAAAGTGGCTAGTTTAATTATTAATGGAGTTTCAAATTTTCCATTAGATACAGATGGCCCGAAGATTTCAAATGCTGATCTCTTTGGAGATCTAGACATTAATAGAATTGTTCAAAAGGCACAAGAGCATGCTGTTAGAATGATCCCTGAAATAGAGGAAGAAGAGTCAAATAAAGATACAGTTGGAGAGGAAATGCCAATTAAAATAGTTCCACATGTTGGGAATAAACCAATCAAAATAGACCCAGGCATTATTTCAGAACACTTAGCAGTAATTTCCATAAAAACTCAACCTCTTGAGAAACTTAAGATGGAGTGTTTAAAAAAAACTGGACATAGCATAGCAGAAGTGAGAAGAGCATCAATAGATGGGAGAAGTTATTCCTCATTAGACACATCTACTGTAAGACAGACAAAGAAAGAAAGACGTACTTCATTGAGTAGGACAGGACGACTGGAAACAAAACCCTTCGAGGTAAGTGCAAAACAACAGCAGAAAAACAGATGAATAATGAGATATGGTGGTTCTGTGATTCCCTTCTCCAAATAGGAATGAATTTTTCTATTGCTATTGCCCAACCCAATGGGAGAATTAGTAATACCAGTTTATCCATATAGTCATACAATTTACTGGGACTTGTCATATCAGATCTGCAGCTCACTCTAAAAGTCTCAGGCTAGTGTTCCCAAGACAATCAGTTTAAACTGGCTTTACTGTGAATATCTATAGGTGTTTAAAAGAGCCAGTTAGAATATCAGGATATATGAAGTTTCGAAATCATCTATAACAGTTTTAATTTCCAAAAATTAAGGCTCCACAGCAGTGGTACTCTTTTTATTTATAGCAACATTTATCAATAGACATTAAACTAAAAACTCGTAGATTATGCTTGTTTCTTACTATTTCACTTTATAGTAGCCTTTCTCAATTTATTCAATACTCTCAAGATGTCTTCCTCTTCTATCCTTGTTCTAGATCCAGCAGCCCTAATACTGCCATTTTTATGAACTCATTTCCTCTTACTATAGACCTAACTCTGTTCTGCAGCTCCATACTGAGGGGCAAATATATTAAACAAATTGGGATTTTAAAATATCAAAATTATGTTCTTGTTTCAAGAAAACTATACCACTGAAAACAAAGGGATCATCTGGACACTGACCCAGTATACATTTTGATTTTCATCAAAGCCCCTTGTACTGATGGTGTTCACTCATAACAGGGCTAAGTGTATTTAGGAATATAATCTGTGGCCTACACAATGAGAAAATTTTTATAGAACCATTCAACCATGGAGCATTAACTTGAATTTTTTCTAGCAGTGTCCTGTAGCCCACTGAACTAAGTCTTGGGGTTGGTAAATATGTTAGTAAGTGCTTTATGTTTCCATACCCCAAAACTGAGATTATCATGGGTTGAGGCACTCATTTCATCTCTTTTGTCCTAAATTTTTTGAATCAGATGAAGGTCCTTTTAGCTAAAAACTTTCCTCTTCTGTATGAGTTCTCATCATTGCATTAGCATATTACCTGGTAGTCTCCATTTCTATAGAAGTAATCCCTTGGGAGTAAAATTTCTGTGAACAGACTATAGAAAAACATTACCCAACAATCGGTTTTTAATATCTGTGGAAATGTCTGTCACAGATCTTACTCTTAGTTATCAGCTTTCTTTGCTTAAGTCATTTGTAGACCACAGAAAGCAGGAAGAGAATGTTTAAACCAAATAATTACCCTTGTCATCTTAAGGGGAAGAAAAGCCCTCCTACCAAAAAAAAAAAAAAGATGATGATGAACTAGACAGAGAATTCTCTTAAGACATGTGATTAGTTCCAACCTGGGTACCAAGCTTTCTATCTCCAGCCTAAACACAGAGAAGAGACAAAAGAACGGTAGATTAGATCAAAGAACTCAGACACTTGTTGGCTCCACCTTAGGGCTTCATTTTCTATTTTGTGGTAGTATAAATTCCCAATACACTAGGCATATACATTATTAAAACCGTATATAGTAATAAATTCCAAAGGCCTATAGAATAATTTTGGATTTTCTAAACCACTAGTTCCTTCTACTAACACAGAAAATTAAACTTGATTGTTTTTTAATTTCTTAAAGAGGCAGTTTATATATTTTGCTTACACAGAAGACATTCTTTTAAGGCACCATTCTCTGAAAACGGGCTTACAATGGTACAGTCATGTTGAGGTCTACAATTATTAAGTTGATTTGGAGGTTCCATGGCATTGTTAAAGGCTACAAAAGTGGAGAAATTCTGTTATTTAATTATAGTTGTCTTTGATCTGTCTTTAGATACTGAAAATGGAACTGAGATTTGATTAGGGATGGGAGAAACAAGATTTGTGCTATGAATATTCTTTTGAAAAATATGTCTAAAGGATCAGGAATGGAAGGATGGGGATTATAGTGTCAAAGACCTTCACAATTTTGGTTATCCATCTTTCAAAAATCAAGATTAGATAATAACTTGATTTTTTTTAATTAAAAATACTGTTTTTTTCTATGATCCTTACTAGGATTTTAGAAAAATAGATTATCCGGTCTATTTTTGTAACAAAACTTTAGAAGTAAATGAGAAAAAAGTAAATTATGATGCAACAAAATATAAAGTTTAAGGAAAAGGACCTATATTAGATCTTCTAAACTTTGCAGTAAGTTGTGGTAGATTTATATGATCTCTGAATGTAAAAGAAATGACAAACACCAAATATGTCATACAATTTTCATTTGTTTCTTCTTCTTAAAATATTGCTAAAATACAAGTAAGTAGTGTGTGAAGGTAATACTGCATAAATTGAAATTAGAAATCATATCAGCATAGCTATATTACAACAGAACCATAGGAAAAGTGATTGAGGCATTTGTTTTTAATATATTCATTGTACCTTTAATTCCAGGCTGTTTGCAGAAATTCATTTCAGAATGTAAGAAAGCCTGATATCACCAAGGTGGAGCTTTTAAAAGATGTTGAGAGCAAAAATGATCTTATCCTCCGATTAGTAGCTCATGATATTGAAAATGATTCACAAGAGGGACTAATGTCTGATGAAAATGAATTTGTTATAAGAGAGGTTATACAAGAAGAATGTTTAGGAGAACAATCTGAAAGTCAAGTGAAAATAGCCACAAAGCCAATAGAAAGCAAAGTTGTTTCTCCCAAGCCAACAGTAAGCACAAACAGCCTGAAAAAATTTTTATCAATAAGTAAATGTTGTCAGCCCACATCCAGTGCAAATATTGAAAGTATTGAAGCAACCTCAAATCACATAATAGAACGTAAGGAGAGACAAGTTAAAAGAGCTGTTGCTGAGCTTCACATGACTGCCTGCTCAACAACCAAGCCTGTAACAGACTCTTCTTGGGAGAAAAAGCCACAGTATGAGGTGAGTGAGCAACATGACTGTCAATGACCATATATCTATGGAAAGAGTAGAGATCTTCAGAAATTCTGTCCAAAATGTACCTTAATTAGGAAGAAAGGCATACTAAAATGGTTCTAATCTTCTCCTAACCCTGGTAATATTTATAAAATAAGAGAAATAACAGATAAAGCCATAAAACTCAGTTGAGGGAAAGCAGACAATGGAAAGAGACCTAGATTATTTAGAACCCGAAGGAGAATAGGAAAAGGAAACCATATAAGAGAAATGAAAGCTAATTATATCTATTAGTTAAAATGTTCCATCCTTTTTGTATTCTGGCTAGTAATTATTCATTGAACATTCTGTGAGAAACCTTATGCAGATAGACTATGATCAGAAGGTGGGCCAAGGTAGAAAGAAGTAAAAAAGTCCACACATTCAGATTTGAATTTGAATTGAAAATTATTTGAAGAAATAATGGCTGAAAATTATTTGAAGAAATAATGGCTGAAAATTTCCCTAATCCAGGCTAGGAAGCCCAGAGAGTTCCAAATAAGAAGAATCCAGAGAGAACCACATCAATACACATTATAATTAAAATAGTTTTTTTAAAAAAAAAAAATAATAATAAGGATAAAGAGAGAATCTTAAAAGTGGCAAGAAAAAAACAATTTGTTACATACAAGGGAAACTCCATAAGTATATCAGAAGTTTTTGCAGAAACTTTACAGATGAGAAGGGAGTGTCATGTCAGATTCCAAATACTGAAGAAAAAAAAATTCCAACGAAGAGTTTTCTACCTGATAAGTTATTCAGAATTGAAGGAGTTATCAAGTTTTCCAAGTAAGCAAAAGCTAAAATTCATCATTACTAAACTGGTCTTACAAAAAAACATTAAAGGGACTTTTCTAAGCTTAAAAGAAAATGTGCTCATTAATAAGAAAACATATGAAAGTAAAAATCTCACTGGAAAAATAAGTACATAGCAAAGATAGTGGATCATTTATAAAACAGGTACAAAGGTTAAAAACAAAAGAAGTAAAATGGACTAAAATCACAATAATTAGTTAAGGAAAGCATAAAATAAATGTAAAATGTGTCATCAAAAATATAAAATGTAAGGGGAGTAAAAATGTAAATGATTGGAATGTGTTCAAATTTAAGTTGCTAACAACTTGAATTGTTATATATTTAGGATGTTATATGTGAACTTCACAGTAACCACAAAGGAAAAATCTATAGAAAACACACAAAAGAAAGTGAGAAAGGAACCTAAACATAACACTAAACAAAGCTATCAAACTATAAGGGAAGAAAGAGAGAAGAAAGGAGCAGAGAGAAAGAAACAGAATGTTAATATCCAGATAACAAGTAATGTCAATAACTACTTTAAATGTAAGTGGACTAAATCCACCAATCAAGAGACACAGAATGGCTGAATGAATAAAAAAACAAGACCCATCCATGTGCTACCTTCTACACACACACAGGTTGAATGTAAAGGATGGAAAAAAATATTTCATGCAAATGGAAACTAAAAGCCATATAGTTATACTCATATCAGACAAAATAGACATTAAAATAAGGACTGTAATAAAAGACAAGGGCACTACATAATGATAAAAAGTGTCAACCAAGCAAGAGATTATAACATATAAAAATATATGCACTCAACATAGAAGCACCAAAATATGTAAAACCAAAAGGGTTATATACCGCAAGTGGAATTTATTCAGGGATTCAAGGAAGTTTCAACATCTGCAAATTAATCGTGATATACCACATTAACATAATGAATGATAATCTAAAGCTAATATGATCTTTTCAATAGATGCAGAAAAATAATTTGATAAAATTAAACATTTATGATAAACATTCTCAACAAAATGGGTATAGAGGAAATATAATAAAAGCCATACATAGCAAGCCCACAGTAAACATCATGCTCAACAATGTAAGATCAAGACTAAGACAAGGATGCCCACTGTCATCATATTTATTCAACATAGTCCTATCCACAGCAATTAGGCATTGAAAAGAAATAAAATGCATCTAAATCAGAAAGGAAGACATAAAACTATCACTATTTGCAGTTGATATGATACTATATATAGAAAACCTTGAAGACTCCACCAAAAAAAAAAAACGTTAGAATAAATACATTCAGTAAAAAAATCAATAATGGAAATCTGTGTAATTTCTATACTCTTGAAAGAAATGAAGAAATAAGAAATAAATTAACCAAGGAGGTGAAAGATCTACACACTGAAAACTATAAGACACTACTGAAAGAAATCGAAGACACAAAAAATGGAAAGATACTCCATGGTCATAAATTTGAAAAATTTGTGTTGTTAAAATGTTGATACTATCCAAAACAATCTATGGATTCCATGCAATCTTTACCAAAAGTTCACAAAACTAACAAATCATTCTAAAATTTGAATGGAACCACAAAAGATCCCAAAGGTCCAAAGCAATCTTGAGAAAAAAACAAAGCTGAAGGTACGTTCCCTGATTTTAAGCTATACTACAGAGCTATAGTAATTGAAATGGTATGGTATTGACACATAAACAGACACACAGACCAATGAACATAATTGAGAGCCCAGAAAGAAACACACATATGTTTGGCAATTAATTTATGACAAAAGAGTCAAGAACATATAATAGATAAAGGACAGTCTCCTCAATAAATGGTGCTGGGAAAACTGGGCAGCCACATTCAAAAGAATGAAATTAGACCAGTATCTTGCACCATACACAAAATTAACACAAAATGGATTAAAGACTTGAATGTAAGACCTGAAATAATAAAATTCCTAGAATACATAAGCAGCAAGTTCCTTGACATAGGTCTTGATGTTTTTGTGGATCTGACTACAAACACAAAGGAAACAAAACAAAAATAAAAGCAAAATTAAACAAATAGGACAACATCAAACTAAAAGTTTCTGCACAATGAATAAAATCATCATTAATATAAAAAGATGACCTAGTAAATGGGAGAAGATATTTGCAAATCACACGTCTAATAAAGGGTTAAATCACACATCCAATAAAGGGTTAATAAAGGGCGATGAAATTATATACATGTAAAATTATATATATGTAAAATTAATTATATATATGTAAAGAACTCATACAACTCAACAGGAGAAAGAACCTGATTAAAAATTGGGCAGAAGATTGGAGTAGACATTTTTCCAAAGAAGATATACAGATGACCAATAAGCACATAAAAAGATGTTCAAATCATTATTAGCGAATTTCAAATCAAAACCACACATCTGTTAGAAGGCTATTATCAAAATGATAAGAAATGACAAGTGTTGGTGAGGATGTGGAAAAAAAGGGAACCTTTGTATGCAGTTGCTGAGACTCTAAATTGATGCAGTTCTTGATTCTATATTATGGAAAACATAGTGGAGTTTCCTCAGAAAATTAAGAAGAGAACTACCACATGATATAGCTATTCCACTTTATGGTATTTATGTGAAGAATATGAAAACACTAATTCAAAAAGATATATGCACTCCAATATTCATGCAGCATTATTTAAAACAGCCAAGATATAAAAGCAATCTAAGTGTCCATCAATGAAAGAATGGATAAAAAAATTGTGGTTATATAAATAATGGAATATCCTCAGTCATATAAAAGAATGAAATGTTACAATTTGTGACTAAATAGATGGACCTTAAGGGTGTAATGCTAAATGAAATAAGTCTAAAAGAAAAAGAAAAATACCATATGTTTTCACTCATGCATGGAAATAAAAAGTAAACAGATAAACAAAACATAATAAAAACAAACTCATAGATACAAAAAATAGGTCAGTGGTTAGCAGAGGGTGGGCGATGTGAAAGGGGGAAAAGAGGTTAATTATATGGTGATGGATAGTAACTAGACTTTAGAAGGTGATCACTTTTCAGTGTATACAAATATTGAATTATAATGTTGTACCTGAAATTTACATAATAATAATTAAGAAAAAGGAAATGTTACAGTATAACATTAATGAAAGTTTAATGGATTATGTGAAACATGGTAATAGAAGCCTTTTTTGAGATTCTGACATCAAAATAACCGTATTCTCATAAAAGATATGGCGATGAAATTATATATGACTTCCTGACAAAAGGATTAGAGTTCAGGTTATGATGACTGACCTGAAAAGCTTCTGAACTGGCCGGAGTTATATCTTTTCTTTTTATTTTTGAACTCAGTAAAATATGATTTAAAATATCAGTAAAGTGCAGAAATAGAAAACTGTATTCTTTGAACATTGTGCTAGGTTTATCTTTACAATCTATTCATACTTTAATATAATATAGATCATCTTCACTAAGTCATTTCCAAAGAATCATATTGGAACAGACATTTTAATTAGAATTATTGAGTTCATCCATCTTTCAAGTAATTTCTAAAACGTTTTTCTCATATTTTAGAATGTAGACTATACCAATAAAGTGAGAAAGTACATATCAAACTCTACATAATACTTGGTTTTCGCTTTTCCAGAAAGAAGAAAGAAATCTTATTACTGAACCAACACATTACTTCATACACAGAGTTATGAGTTCATCTTCATACAACCAAGAAGATCTGATTTCATCTGCCGGGTACATGAAATTAAAGCAATATACAAGTAGAAATCTGAGGTAGAAGTAGTGCTTATGGGAAAAATGGGGCCCCTGGTAAAACTACGAGTAGGCAAGTATTCAGTTCTAGACCTTCCCTCATTCCTTTTCCTTTCCATTCTTAGCTCCCCACTGTGGACACTTCCTAAGGCCTCCCCTTTCTACTTGGTCCCTCATTTTTATTTTTCTGCCCTTTACATTCTTTCTAGTATAGCAGTGTCTTGGATCAAGAATTTACTAGTGTGTTTTAATTTTTTTTTAACCTAGGAGATAAGCACTGGGTGACAATAGATAGTATCTGTACCACCCACCCTAAGGGTTCCTGTTCAAATCTCTTAAGTAGTTGTTCCAGTAGTGTAACTGCCTATAAAAAGAATCCAAAGGAGAGAAGAAGCAGTGCAAGCCGGTGCATTCAGAGATTAATTATAGAAAACAATGTAGTTTGATGTGGGACTGTAAGTATGGACAGCACTAACATGAGGAGAAGACAGTACAAGTTTGAATGAGTATAGAAGCAGAGTCTGGACTGTGTGGCATTTATAGAGGACAGAGAGACCAAAGTACATTGTAGACTAGGAATCTAATCAATAACTATATGTAGAATAGTTAAAACTTATCAAAATTGTTCTTAGTTTATAAGAATTTGTATAACTTGGGAGAAATAGTATTATCTATTGTGGGAAAAGCAATGGGTATGAGGAGAAAAATCTACCTGGTTATACATTGTTTTTCCACACAGCATGATGGAATTGTTTTGTTTTGTTTTTTGACACTGACACTGATGCTGTTTTGAGACACTTATTTCTAGACCATACTTCTTCTTTTTCCTGCATAATGGTTATTAAAACACATGCAAACACTTCCCTGCTGTTTATAATAATGATGAAGACAAGGCACAGATAATGCCAAATAAAAGTCAATTTAGAGTAAGATGGCAGACCAGGAAACTTCAGGCCCTTATTTTCTCGAGGAAACAAAAAATAAACAACTGCAGACTGATAAAACAGTTTTATAGCAGCTCTAGAAAATATTCAAATGTAAGCAGCAACCAAGTAAGTGGCCAGTAAAGGAAAAGCCATATTCAAAGTGGTAAAAAAAAATTCCACAGATTTTTACTTGCCATTTCCCAACCCCCTCTGCAACATTACATGGCACAGTTGGATGGAAATAGCCCAATTCCCATTTCCTTCCCTTGAGATAGAAAGAGTAGATTGTAACTTGTCTGCAGTATTCTGGCCTATCTGTGGATTGTTTAAGGTAATGCTTTCTGTCTCACCTGAAAAGAAGCTCAGATTGAGAACAGTGGCATAGTTTGGATCTAACCCTGGAAATCACCAGCAAGCAGCTGATGGGTGCCACAGTGCATGAAAACCACAGGGGACTGAAGATTCACAAACACCTGGGGGTAAGAGATTACAGAAGGAAGATTATAATTGAACATTTAAGGCCCTAAGAAGGAACACATTGGGACTCTTGGTTAATAAAATATTTAAAAGTAGACCAGGAAAATTGAAAAAGAAGAAGGAAAAAATCACAAAAATAGGCACAGAAAGACATATACCCAGAAAAGACCTGAGAATTTAAAACTCTACCTCAGGTTATTCCCAAGGTTCAGAGTCCTACTAATTAGTAAAGGGCTTCCACATTGTCTCCAAAAACTGGGAGAAGTAGCTATTTCTTAAAATACTCAATTTCAACAAAAGATCACAGTGCACACAAAGAAACATGGAAAATAGGGCCCAGTTAAAGAAATCAATAAATCTTCAGAAAATACCTATAAAGCAGCACACCAATTGGATATACATGACAAAGACTTTAAAACAGCTATCTTTAATATGTTCAAAAGTGATAGGAAAACACAAAAAACTAAAGAAAACCAAGGGAAAAGTATATGAACAAAATGAGAATAAAAACAAAAAGATATAAATTATTAGAAAGAATCAGACAGAAATTCTGGAGCTGAAAAATATAACTGAATTGAAAAATTCAATCATGAGAAAAGGCTCAAGAGAAGGTCCAAGAAAAGACTCAATCAGGCAGAAAAAAGAATCAGTGAACTTGAACACGAATCATTGGAAATTATTGCATCTGAGAAGCCAAAAAAAAAAAAAAAGACAAAAAAAAAATGAGCAGAGCCTGGGAGATGTATGGGACACCATCACCAGACCAACACATGCATCTTTGGAGTTCCAGAAGAGAGAAAGAGGCAGGAAGATGATTTGAGGAAAAAATAGCTAAAACCTTCCCCAATTTGAGAAGAAAAGACTATACAAATACAATATGCTTGATGGACTACAAGTAGTGTAAACACACAGAGACCACACAAAGACATATTATAATCACATTGTCAAAAGCCAAAGACAAAAAGAGAATCTTGAAAGCAGCAAGAGAAATGATGTATCATATATAAGAGATTCCCTTAAAACTATTAGTGAAATCTTCAGAAGAAAGTTTCCAGGCAGAAAAGGCAATAAATAATACATTTAAAGGACTATCAAATGATAATCAGCAAAAATGCCTTTCAAAAATGAAAAGTCAAGATATTGTAAACACACACACACACACACACACACACACACACACAGTTGAAGATATTCATTACCACTAGACATAGCCTACAAGAGACACCAGAAAAAGTCCTTCAAGTTGAAATGAAAGGATGCTAAACAGTAACTCAAATCATATGAATATATAAAGTTCTCTAGAAGGTAAAAATATGGGCAAATATAAAAACCAGTATTATCAAGAGAGGAAAAAATGGCATAGATGATAGAAGCTTTGCAACCAAATCAAAGTTGTGACAGAAACATGGAGCAAATGGCAGGCTAAGTCCCTGGGATCTAGATGAACAAGAAGCACTACAACTAGGGAGATAAATAAGAAATCATCCTGCAACGATAGAAGGTGGAAGTGGGGCAAAGACACAAAGCTGCCTGGTCCCAAGCAGTTGAGTGGGACAGTGGCTGCAGCAGCAGCTGACAGCTGCAGAAGCCTCTTAGAGGGGCCATGCCCCCATGTATACTTCCTTGGCAACAGGCTTTCTTGCTCTAAGCACCAGTGCCAAGTCAACTGCTGGGGGTTAGGGGACACCCGGGACTTACAGGGGGACACTGAGTTGTCAGAGTGAGGGCCAGAGGTGAGGCTTTCTCCTGGGTAGATGTGCCAGCAGTATCCATTGTTCCTCTGTTGAGCTCTCCTTACTCTCAGTGTGGAGTCAGCCACTGCCATAGCTGAAACCTCATTGAGTTGGGTAACACAGGATTCCCTGAAACTCCATCTCCCCCAATTCACAGCCCCACCCAAGCCATATCCAGTTGTGTTCTCGGCAAGTCCAGTTCTCCTTGCTGACCCAACTCCAAAACTCACACTGGCGGCAGCTGACTGCAGTTTCTGGCATGGCCACTTGAAGCAACTATAAGCACAGCATCTGTAGATTGCTTGCTGAATCTTAATAGGTGGCCCCAGAGATAAACTGGCTGCAGCTAAACTTGGCCTGCAGCTGAACCCCTCTCAAAACTGTGCTGCAAGATATATGCTACACAAAGTCACACTAATAAGACCAAGAGACTTAGGAACTTCTCTTAGTACATAGAAACAGACACAGAAAGGCAGCCAAAATGGAAAGACAAAGAAGCAGAAATCATATGACAGAACAGAACAGAGATCCAGGGATAATGGAGTCAAGCAATCTAACAGATGCAGAGTTCAAAACACTGATTCTGAAGATGCTCAATGAACTTAGGGGAAGAGTAGACAAATTCAGTGAGAACTCTAAAAAAGAGGTAAAAAACATAAAAATGAAAATGGAAATTATAAAAGGGAACCATTCAGAAATGAAGAATATATTATCTGAGATAAAGAGTATGTTAGGTGGAATAAACAGAGTGGATAAAGAAGAGGATTGAACCATCAATACAGAGGATGGAGAAGCTGAGAACACTCAATCAGAATGGCAAGAAAAAAGGCAAGACTATAATAATAAAATAAGGAGCCTATGGGACACAATTAAATGTAAAAATATCTGTGTCAGTGGGTACCTGAAGGAAAACAAGAAATTGAAGAGCTATTTGAAGAAATAATGACTGAAAACTTCCCTCACCTTATTAAGGAAATAGACATAAAACCCCAGCAAGCTCAGAGTATCCCAAAAACCAGGAACCCAAAGAGGTCCACACCAAAACATCGTAATTAAAATGCCAAAGGTTAAATACAAAGAGAGAATCTAAAAGCAGCAAGAGAAGGGCAGTTAGTTACTTACAAGGGAGCATCTGTAAAACTGGCAGCTGATTTCTCAAAAGAAATCATGCAGAAGGTCTTGGCACAAAATATTCAATGTGATGAAAACCCAAGATCTACAATCAAGAATACTTTATCCAGCAAAGCTATCATTTAGAGTCGAAGGAAGATAAAGAGCTTCCCAGACAAAAATAAGCTAAAGGAATTTATCAGCATCAAGCCAGTACTACAGGAAATGTTGGAATAACTTCTTTAAGAAGAAAAAACATGTATTAAAAACATGAATAAAGAATGGTAATAACTACATTCCTATCAAGTACCTCAAATGGAAAAGAATTAAGTGCTCCAACCAAAAGGTAGGGGGGCTGAATGGATAAGAAAATAAGACCCCTACATATGCTGCCTATGAGAGACTTACTTCAAATTAAAAGACACACACAGATGAAAAGGAAGGGGATGGAAAAATATATTGCCTTGATGGACCTAGTGGGTATTGTGCTGAATGAAATAAGTCAGATAGAGAAAGACAAATATCACATGATTTCACATATGTGTTGAATCTAAAGAACAAAATAAACAAAAATGGAGATAAACTTATAGATACAGAGAATATTTTGAGGGCTACTAGATGGGAGAGTGGTTGGGGGTCAGTGAAAAAGGACAAAGGGATTAAGAAGTACAAATGGAGAGTTACAAAATAGACATGGACACATAAAGTGCAGCATAAGGAAAACAGTTAAAAACGTTGTAATAAATATGTAAGGGGGAAGAGAGGTACTAGATTTAGTGATCACTTTGTGAGTTATATAGATCTCTAATCACTATGTTATACAACTGAAACCAATATATTATTGTATACCAACTATAAATGAAAAAAACTCATTGAGTTGTAAAATGTAAATATGAGCAACTAATTATCCATTATATTTTAATAAAGCTGGAAAAAATAGTTATAATTTTGGTTCATAACTCTACTTTTTTCTATAGGATATAAAAACACAAAAGCATAAAAATAATTATAAATCTCTGCTGATGGGTACAGAATTCATAAAGTCATAATTTGGGACATCAATAACATAAAGGAGATGGGGGTTAATCTATAAAGGAGTAGAGTTTTTGTATTAAAGTTAAGTTGCTATCAATTTAAGATAGACTGTCCAAACTTTAGGATGTTTTATGTAATCCATGCAGTAACAAAGAAAATATTTGTAAAATATGCATAAGAAATGAAAAGGGAATAAAAATGTCTCTGCAAAAGAAGGCAGTAGTGGAGGATATGAGAAATTAAAAAAAGTAAAAGACTTACAGAAAAATAACAAAACGGCAGAAGTAATTGCTTTCCTATTAATAATTATCTTAAGTCTAAATTGATTAAACACTCCAATTAAAAGAAAGTGATTGACTTGGCTTTAAAAACAGGATCCAACTATATATTGTCTCTAAGAGATTCACTTTAGATATAAGGACACACACAACTCAAAAGTGAAAGGATTGGAAAAGATATTCCATGAAAATATAAACCAAAACAGAGCAGGGGCAGCTAGACAAATAACAAACAAAATGCACTTTAAATGACAAGCTATTATAAGAGATGGAGAACATTATATAATGATAAAAGGGTCAATTCACCAAAGATATAACAATTACAAACAAACAGCTTTCAATAGTGGATAGAATAACCAGACAGAAGATGTGGAGAACTTCTAACAAATATAGATGAAAAAATCTTTCAACAAAATACTAGCAAACAGAATTTAAGAGCACATTAAATGGATTATGCATCATGACTAAGTATGATTTATACCAAGATTATAAGAGAAATTTAATGTATGAAAATGGATCAATGTAGTACAACACATTAACAAGATGAAGGAAAAACATATACACACACACACTCATCTAAATTAATGCAGAGAAACCATTTGACAAAATTTTCAAGATAACACAACAACCTAGGAAGGAGATTACCTCAGTATAATAAAACTCATATGTAGACAATCCCTACAACTAGCATTGTACTCAGGAACATGTCAAGGGTACCACTCTCACCACTTTTATTGAACATAGTACTGGATGTACTAGCCAGAGCAATTAAGCAGAAAACAAAAGACATCTAAATTGGAAGAGAAGTAAAATGATCTCTGTTCACAGATGACATCTTTTACGTGGAGAACTCTAAAGATTCCACACAAAAAGAAAGAAACAAACAAAAAACCTTTTAGAAGTAAAAAATGAATTCACCATAGTTGCTGGATACAAAATCAATACAGAAAAATCAGTTATATTTCTATACACTAACAATGAACAATTTAAAAAGGAAACTAATTTTTTTTAAATGTGATTTACACTACTATTAAACAAAATAAAATATTTAGGAATAAACTTAACCAGGAGGCTAAAGACTTATATACTAAAATCTATAAAATATTCCTGAAGGAAATTGAAGGAGACACCAAATAATGGAAAAACATCTCATGTTCATAGAGTAGAAGACTTAAATTGTTCGAAAATCAATATTATGCAAAGTATTTTACATGGCAAATGCAATCCTTATAAAAATACTAATGACATATTTTGCAGAAATAGAAAAAAATCATTCTAAAATTTATAGGCATCTGAAGCAACTCCTACTAGCCAAAATAATCTTGAAAAGGAAGAACAAGTCAGATTTCCTGATTTCAAAATTTACTGCAAAGCCACAGTAATTAAAACAAGGTGGTACTATTTGTATGGAATCACAAAAGACCCTGAATAGCCAAAGCAATCCTGAGAAAAAAGAACAAGTCCGGAGTCATCACACGGCTTGACTTCAAATTATACTATAAAGTGACAATAATCAAAACAGCATGGCATTAGCAGAAAAACAGACACATAGACCAATGGGACAGAACTGAGAGCCCAGAAATAACGCCCCCTGTATATGGGCAAATAATTTTTGACAAAGGAGCCAAAAAATATAATGGAGAAGGGAAAGACTCTTTAATAAATGGTTCTTGGAAAATTGGAAAGCTACATGCAAAAGAATGAAACTAGACTGCTGTTATACACCAAAATTAATTCAAAATGGATCAAAGATCTAAATATTAGACCGGCAACAATAAATTTCATAGAAAAAAACATAGGTCCTAAACTCATGGAACTTGGTTTTAGAGGGGATTTTATGAATTTGACCTCAAAACAAATAAGGAAGATAAAGGCAAAAATAAACGAATGAGACTATATCAAATTAAAAAGCTTCTGTATAGCAAAACAAAGAGACAACCAACTGAATGGGAGAAGATATTTGCAAACAACATGATAAAGGGCTAATATCTAAAATATATAAAGAACTCACACAACTCAACAACAAAAAAACAATCCAAGTAAAAACTGAGCAGGAGACCTGAACACTTCTCCCAAGAAGACTACAAACAGCCAAGAGACATGAAAAGATACTCAATTTCATTAGCTATTAGTGAAATGTAAATTAAAACCACAATGAGATACCTCACACCTGTTAGAATAGCTATTATCAACAAGACAAGTAATAAGTGTTGGAAAGGTTGGGGGAGTGAAGGAACCCTCATACACTGCTGGTGGGAATGTAAATTGCTACAGCCACTCTGGAAAACAGTATGGAGGTTCCTCAAAAAATTAAAAATAAAGTTACCATATGACTCCTTTTGGAAATCTACCCCCAAAATTTGAAAACATTTATTCATAAAGATATATGTACTGCAATGTTCACTGCAGCATTATTCATGGCGGCCAAGACATAGAAACAATCAAAATGCACTTTTATAGATGACTGGATAAACAGGATATGGTACATGTATACAATGAATTAGTGCTCAGCCATAAGAAAAGGTGAAATACTGCCATTTGTGACAACATGGATGGATCTTGAGATAATCATTCTAAGCAAAATATGTCAAACAAAAAAGTTGAGAATAATATGATTTCAGTCATATGTGGGATATAAAACTGAAAGTAACAAATGAACAAGACAAACAAAATTCTCAGATACACTATAGACACAGACAACAGTTTAGTGGTTACCAGAAGGAAATGAGGGCGATGGAAGGTAGATAAGGGTAAAAAAGATCAAATATATGGTGATAGGAGATTCAACATTGGATGGTGAACACACAATGCAATATACAGATAATGTATTATTGAATTGTACATTTAAAACCTCTATGATTTTATTAACCAACATCACCCCAATAAATTAAAAAAAAAAAAAAACAGGGTGGTACTGACTTAAAGACAGACATGTAGACCATATGTGGTTAAAATATTTTTTATAAGCATGCCAAGACCATTTAATGGGAAAAGAACGGTCTTTTTAACAAATGGTGTTGGGAAAACTGTATAATGACACACAATTGGATTTGGCAATAAGTTCTTGGATATGACACTAAAAGCACAAGCAATAAAAGAAAATATAAATAAATTGGACTTAATCAAAATTAAAATATTTTGTGCTTCAAAGTATAGGGTGAAAAGTCAACCCAGTAAATGGGAGAAAAGATTTGCAAATCATATATTTGATATACCTAGAATGTATAAAGTACTTCTATAACTCACCACCACCACCAAAAAAAATAAAAATAAAAATTAAGACTTGGGCAAAGAACTTTGAATAGTTATTTCTCCAGAGAAGATACACAAATGGGAACAAGTACATAAAAAGATTTCAATATCACTAATCATTAGAGAAATGCAAATCAAAACCACAATGAGATGCTATTCACACTGATTAGGATAGCTATTATTTTTAAAATACCATAAAATAACAAGTTTCATCATTTATTATTGAAATTTATATATGTTGCCATTGGGAATTTAAAATGGTTCAGTTTCTGTGGAAAACAGTATAACAGTTTCTCAAAACATTAAATGCAAATATTATATAATATATACTTCATTTATATGAGATACGTAGAGTAGCCAAATCAGAAGCAGACAGCAGAATACTGGTTCCAGGGGATGAAGAGAAAGGGAAATGGGGTGTTAGTAACTAATGGGTATCGAGCTTCAGTTGGGGGAGATGAAAAGGTTCTGGAGATGGATCGTGGTAATGGTTGCACAACAATATGAATGCTTTCAAAGCACAAAACTGTACACTTAAACTAGTTTAAAATGCTAAATTTTATGTTAATATTTAACCAAAATTTTTAAAGTGGAAACAAAAGTCAATTTTTATTTAATTTGGAAATTCAGAGATATACTATTCCAAGTTGACTTCTATATGAAGAATAACTGACAGGTTGTTTTCTTGCTTAACTGATAATTCCTTTATTCATTGAATATACAGAAAATTAAATACTCTTTTCTTTTGTTTTAGTGAGACTGCAGATTGTCCCCCAGGCACACATGCTAATATATCACAAGGTTGGATTTATTACTTTTAATTTAAATTAGAAAATATTCAAAAGAAGACTGTTTACTGCTTTGATAATTTTTTAAGTTATCAAACCTAAAGTTGATACTGTTTTTTTTCCCTGTTAGCTTATCTACTTTAGGAAAATGATCCAGTCCTACATCACTGAAGTGTTAAAATGAGTCAACTAGTTTGCCTTATCTGAATTGCCATTGAAATGTTATTAATAATTTTGGTCAAAAATGTGGTATGATATAAATTTACATTTACCATGCTCCTGTGAGAAATATCGACAAAATAAAGATGTGTCATGTGATAGTTTCTAATCCAGAACAAACATATTAGGATTTAATAATTTGTTGAGAGGCTAGTCTCCTTTGTGCTTAGCCCTACCAAAATACACCCATGTATACACACGCACACACACACACACGGCTTTTAAAGCTAAATTTATTTGTTTATATTAAAATCTGGTTATTTTGGACCTCACTTTTTAATCTTTTGATACTGACTCCTTCAAACATTTGTGAGGACTTTTTGGTTCTCTGTTGAATCAATGTGAATCAAAGTGGATCAATGTGGTTATAACAATAATAGTAAGTATAAGAGATAGAGTTCTGTGTTTACTGTTAAGTGGCCTTGCTATTCAAACCACAGATTTACACTGGCTATTTCAAACATATAACCTACTCCAGGAGTGAGTTGAGAAACATATTCTCTTATGGAAAGTGGAAGTGAAAATCATTTTCATTAAGATAATTCATAGTATAGCAATAAATATGCCAGAATTCTATGAACACACCATAACCAGAAGGTGTCACAATAATCATATGATACCTATATTATGAAATCACAGGCTATTATTTGTTTTGTTTTAATTAAGCAATGATCATGCTTTATTCTTTTATCCTTCAAAAATATTGCAGTTGTCCAATTAAATCATTTATTCATTCAAAGATTTACTGATCATCTCCTTTGTGTTACATCCCACATGAGAACAAGCCTGACAAAGTCCTAGATTTCATAGCATTTACGTTGTAACTTAGGGCAGGGAGTCAATGGGTAAGGACATAAAATAATTTCAGATAATAAGTGTTTCCCTTGTTATTTGTGACAAAAACCAAAGAAATAAAAAATGGCTTGCAAAACCCTACATCACCTGGACATTACCCCAACCTCCTAGTATCTCTAACCACCTCCTTTATTTCTCCTCCTGGCTCACTCTGCTCCAGTGCCACTGACCTCCTTGCTGCTCCTTAGACATTCCAGGCACATAGGGCTTTAGCACTTGCTGATCCTCCCGCAGTGCTTTTCCTCCTGTATCTGCACTGCTCATTCCTCACCTTCGGATCTTTACTCTAATGTCACCTTCTCAATGGGGTCTTCATTCTCACCATGTCACTACCTAATCCACTTCTCGGTTTTTCACCCTGGCACTTATGATTATCTAACTGTTAATTGTTTTTTCACTATCTATCTCCCTCTAGAATGTAAGCTCCATGAAGATCACAGCTGTATTTCCAAGAGCCTAAATGGGCATATAATAGAAGGAGGCATTTAATAAAATAGGAGAGACCATGGGAGTAACTAGCTGGGAAAGGGGACACAAAAATTCTGCGTGGGTTATGTTGAGATTGAAGTATCCATTAGATATTCAAGTTGATGTGTTGCATAATCAATAGGATGTCTAAATCAGTTCAATTACATGCATATAGAGTTGGACACTTTAGAAAGATTATCAACAATGAAATTTTACCAATTTTGTCAAGTCAAATAATCAGTCACTCTCATATATGAGTTAATTGAGATTTTACTACCACTTTTTTTTTTTTCTAGAATCTACATTGGCCCAAAGACTAATTTAGAGAGTGAGCACTCGTGTTGGCTCTTGATGACCTGACTACAAAATACATAGTTTTTACATATAAGATACCTCACTGAGTCCTCTTGTGAGACAAGCAGGGAAGATAGTTTCATTCACATTTTACATATGAAGAAACCGAAAGAGAAGTTAGAATTAATTTGCTAATATTCACATAGCTCTATGTAGTGAAACTGACTCAAACTCAGGTTTCTAACTCCCTAACATATTAACTGCCTCTCTAGTTGTGGGTCTTTGTGAAACTTTTCTCACAGTATCATTTCTACCTCCTTGGCCTGATTTTCTTTTTTTACTGGCATATTATCCTCCCTTGGAACTTAGACAACTTCTACTTAGTTCTACAGAATTCCACCAGACTTTCTCTTGGTATTGCCTCAAAATTCTCCAGGTTTTCAAAGTATTTCATATAACTAGTACCTTCTTCTGTTCCAATTATCCACTTTTAATTGCTATGTAGAATCAGAGTGTTAGAGCTGGACAGGGCCTGGGGTAACTTCTCATTGAGACGTAAACAAATAGGCCCATAGCAGTTGCGTGCTTGAGCACAGATGTGTTAACTATTAAGTTATAGGGTCTGCCTCTCCCACATCGCTCTTCATCTTTCATGCTTCCTAAATGAAGGACTAAGACATGCCCCAAAATTCTAGGAATCTCATCTATTTCAGTTTTGTTCCCTTTGTTTTACATTAAAAATAATTTCTTCTATCTGCCTAATTTCTCTGACTTCTTGGTGAAAATAAAATAAAGTTTTGTCAATGCTATTTATGCCTTAGGAAAAAAATACCATTTTTCCTTTCCACCCGTCACAGGAAGTTCTCAGGAACAAAAGCCAGAGTATTCGAACAGTGTTAAGCTAAATATTTTTTCAATAGACTGTAACTGGTATATATGGGGTCTAGGTGAACATAAACCAGTTTTCAAGGCCAAATCAGAGACTGGGTAGAGCAATTTCAGGGGCATCAAGAAGCATCTCTCTATTCACAATTCCTTTACGCTTAAATCTGCAAGTTCTTCCAATTCAGGTTTTAGCATTTTTCAAAAGAAGCCAGAGATAGAAGTTTTATGTGAAAATTCCTAACTTATCAAATATTTCAAAGCTTTTGTGAAATGTTTTGTGGACCAAAAGAGAAAAAAAAAATTGTCCATATCTCCTACACCCTATTATTCCCCCCTTTGCAAATCTTGATGTCTTAATTTACAAAAGAAAACTAAAGGTTTACAACTGACTGAGGTTACACAGTCCAAACACGTACAGCTTTTAGGCCTCAAAAACAAATCTTCTGACTTTGATCCTACATTATTTCTTCCTTCCACATGGTGGTTCCTTATAGTTGCCACTGCATCCCAGGATAAAGTACACATTGGGTAATGACAAAGACAGCCTACAGTTTTGCTGTGAAAAGAGCTATTAATTGATGAACATAAAGGTTCACTGTTCTTTTGGGGGATGGGCTTCATGTATGCTATTAACCTAGAACATCAGCCACCCACCAGTTCTGAATGAGATGCAGGAATCTAATAATGAATGCAGATTTGGGGCAGTGTCTTCAGTGTGTTTCCAGGAATTTCTTTGCATGAGAGCTACTCAGGATACATTTTTAACAATGCAGATTCCAGGACCTTCTCTATACTGCCTAAGTTAGCAACTCTGAGCAATAATGCCCAGAAATCTGCATTTTAAACAGATTGCCATAGTTCAAGAACAGACACTCTTTACTTCTCCAATGAGAATTTCAGAAGTCTTGCAGTAATGTCTTGCAACAATCATACTAGTAAAATTTATATCTTACTTTTTAACACTGTACATCTTTCTCTTTCAGCCATGCTTTTTTCTTATTTGTTGTAGATTGTGACTTATTCCTTTTTAATTCTTATGTCATTTGAAAAAATAATAGCACAGGTTAAAAAAAAAACCTACACAGACTTTTTGTTCTTTATTTATGGTTAAATTTGCTGTCAGCTATTTTAGTTTAACATTAGATTATCTTGTGAGAAAAGATAAATCTAGGCAACTGCAAGAGGTACAGTCATGATTTTTGGCATGTACTACATTTAAGAAAATATGGACTTTTACAGTGTATTTTCATGTCCTTTCACATTCTATCAAAGTTTCAGAAAAACACATAAATGTTCACTTCTGTCTTTACATGTAAAATAATTTTTGTTAAATTAAAATATATTCTCTAAGAGCCCATGTGCTGAATAAGTGGTACAGAAAAATGAATTCAGGGACTCTTATCTCACATGACCAAAAAAAATCACTTGAAGTTAGTCAACTAAAAATTTACCCCAAGTAGGTGAGAAATTAATGCAATTTTAAAGCACTTCTATTTTCACCTGAGCACTCTGAAGTAAACATTCTCACTTTATAGAATCGAAAGTTACTTTACCATGTGAGTTTATAACTCATCAGGATTTTTCACAGAGGTTTCTGCTACAAAAAGAAAGGCATTCTTTGCGCACCTGTCTAGAGGAGCATCAATGTACAGTAGGTTTAATGATCCCAGGAGAGTCAGAAAGCTAGACTGTATTCCCTACTTGGCCTCTTGCTACTCATGTGTTATTAGGCAAGGTATTTGACCTCACCAGGATTCAGTGTCTAAAAATGGAGAGACATCATTTGTTTGTTCTCTTTAGAGGAGTGTTGGATCAAATCAAAAGAATCTTTGTGAATGTTTTTTAAACCCATAAAGTAGTTTATAAATGTCAATTTCTAAATTCTATCATCAATCCTGTAGTATGACTGTAATATTAACATGTCTAATAAATATCTATATTACTTTTTTGCTATATCCACAGAAACTTCCAACCCCACCATTTCCAAACAAGGATCTAAAATGCTGGCAAAGGTATCTTCAGCTCTGTCAAAGGTGTTTTCTCGAAGTAACACAAGCATTTCCAAATCTTCATTACCACCTTACCAGGACAAGTACTGAAGCTTCTATACCTGATATAACTATGTTACTTCCCATGGAAAATAAAATGGTTTTTAAAGCATAACAATATGGTGTCCTATAAAATGATTCATGTAATATCGAGCAAGAAATTAAGAACAAATGAAAGTAAAATAGAGGCCTGGGTAAGAGAAGGGTTTGATTGCTTTTGATAGGCATTTTGTAAGCATTTGGTATGAAGATGCTGCATGCTAGTATCACCAGTGTGCCGTGAGGATAAGGAGACAAAAAGTGTACCTAGTAAACCAGTCAGCCCTCATACCACTAGAAAATGAACTTGTATTTTTTTCTGTTAAATTTTTAGAGGATATTCTTACCAAATAGTTAGCAAATTCAGATTAAACTCAAGCTAGAGTCTATGATACAGCTATGAAATGAATTGGTTCATTATTAAAGGTATATTTGGATGTTCAAATAAAAGTATTTATAAAAGATATAATAAATCAGTTTTTCCCACCTGCAGATAAAATTTTATAAGAATACTCTATCCAAGCATAGCTCTAACTATGCCTAAAGCACCATATAGAAGTAAATAATTTTTGTCCACAAAATATGCATGAAATGACCCTTGTGACTGAAAAAAATAACCCTTTCCAGACAATGTACCTTTCTGTGTAAAAATATCATTAATAAGTAAATCATTGGTTAAAGTTATTAAAACCTTTATGTAAATATTTTAATGAGACAATAGATATCAAGACCTTTTGTAAAAACAAAAAGTAAACAGGAGAATTTAACAAGATGGAGAGTAAGTTCAGTGATAAACTTTTCAAAATCTGTTTACTTGCTACTTTGTGATATGAATCCAACTTCAGTATGTTTGCCTCTGGAATTTAATAAGGATCCTCTTTCAAAGGTCCAAAAAGGTGGACCAAACACCGAAGAATGTCAATTATCATCACTATCTACCCTAATACTGACTCATGAATCTTGAGAAATGTAATATATTCTCTTTTATCCAAAATTTTCTTGACAGAAGCCAGTACTAAAGCAGGAGGACCTGAGAAAATTTTGTTTTACATACATTGAATTTCCTTTCGTAAATTTAATAAGGTAACAACAGGGAGCTCCAGAGAAAAAGATGTGATCATATAGAAGTTTACATTCCAATGATAATTAAATTATTCAATTAGTAATTTAGTCTTTTCATAATAATCTCATTTGATCTCAAAGACCATGCAAAATCATACAATTTATAGATGCAGGCCTTTTCAACAGTGACAATTGATGAGAATTGACTGGCAGTCCAGTACAAAACTATTTTCAGGAATACTTAACAGTAAAGATGGAAGAATAGGTAAACATAGTGCTCACATCCCATGACCAAATCAAAATTACAACTAAATTATAGAACAACCACCTTTGAGAACCATCTTAAGACTAACTGAATAGAACTCCTATAACTAAGGATATAAAGAAGAAGCCATGACAAGACTGGTAGGAGGGGCAGAGATGCCAAATAGGTGGGTCCCATACCCACTTGTTGCAGTTAAAAATTGGGAAGGATAGCTCAGCTGTGGAAGTCCCTACTGAGGTGCGAGGGGTCCCAGCCCCATACCCAGCTCCCCAGCCTAGAGTACTCTAGGAAAGTACTTTCAGGAAAGTACTTTGCAGTGCAGGAAAGAAGAATACCATAACATCTGGCTATGACAATCAGTAGGAATTGTGTCTACTGAGATGGAGAATTGCTAGAAACCAACGAAAAGTGCCAAGGACATACAGGGAGAAACTGAATTGTCTGGCTTCAGATTAAAGACTAACGGGTCAGCTCTCTCTTGAGAATAAAGTGCTGGCAGGCACCATTGTTCCTTTGTTGAGCTATCCCCCCAAAACCACCTACAGGCACACCAGATTTTAGATTTAATTCTGATGTTGTTGAATACCATGAAGGGGATTGCATTAAATACTTACTAAGCTTATACTATGTCTTAGACACTGAGGAATACAAGAATAAGAAAAACAGCTGGAGACTGTGCCTCAATATATTATACAAGGAATAAATATTAACTGATAGTAACCACAATACTATATAATAAGTGCTATGGCTAATGTAAGCAGAACATAAAAGAAAGATGAAAAACAAATCTAAATATACCAAATCACATAATTTTTAAGTTACTGAACTTTCCATTATGTAGGAATTGTAAATCAATTTGCTAAAAATGAAAATACAAATATCTTTTGTAATTAAAAAAATAATAAACATGCAACTAATGGAAATTAAAAAAGAATGCTGTTATATCAATATCATAGAAAAAAATCTGAAAGTCAGATATAAAAACACGTTAAGAGACATGAATGAGTATGTATATCAGCAGAAGTCTATAAGGTGATATGGAAAATTGAAATAGTAGTATTAGCTCTGAGTAGCATTCTATTTTTCTTTAAAGAATATTCTTGAGGTTAAAATTAATACATAAAATTAAATACATTGTAGAATTCAAATATTATTTGTTTAATACCAATTTTAACATTAAAAATCACTTCCATTATATTTTGATGTCACATTTTTTCAAGCACTTTTAACCACCAAATGCTTGAAATAATTATTAATTTAGCAATGTTAGAGAAGGAAGTATATAACAATGCATACTTACAAGCCTTCTTTCTCTTATTACATCAAATGCATTTGAGTAGGAAAGTTCTGAATATGAATTTCACTTTAATTTTTTGGCTTCCACAGAAGTGCTTAGTTCCTCAGTTGCGTAGCTCCTCACTATAGTAGATTATATAATCACGTGAGGTGAAATAATTATCAGATTCTTTTACACATTTCCAGCTTTACGGTCAGGATTTTATTGATTCATTTTCCCAATGGAATAAGTGAGAAAAGAAAACAAAATAATTTTTAATTCGCTCACAAATATCCACTGAGTATTTTAGGTATGCTTCCTCAAGTAGTCACATTTCAAACATATTTGAGAATTGCTGAACATTATGCTTCTATGTTATGTTTTGAATAAGCTGGGAGTCCATGTTTAATTATTAATAAAAATATTAGTTGATAAGTACATTGTTCTCATGATTACTATAGTATAATAGTCAATATGTTTAGCTCATTTACACAAAACAAATTATTGCATTTTACTGAAAGTGAGATCAATATTTAAACAAAATGAAATTTTTACATAAGAACAAAAAGACATTGACTATCCTCAATTTCAATCATTTTACAAGTGAAGATCATGTTTCAAAACCCTTTTCTGATGAATTCTTAATAAGCAAAGGCAACACATTCTTAAAACCTTGTAACAATGAGCAAATGTGAGAAGCATAAGCAACATAGTCTCATTCAATTTAGTCAAATATTATATGAATTAAGCACCATATAATTAAGGAATAAGACCTGCTATGCAATAATTGTTTACCTGATGACTGAGAATCTATTAATTCATTCAACAACATTGCTAAATACCTATTCTGGACTCTTTCATAATCTTAGCATATGATAACTGTTAAAAATTAAGTGACCTTATCAAGTCAAAAAACTATTAACCTAAATGACAATATTATTCCATTATGACTTGGACTAGGGGAAAAAAAGTGAAATATATAGAAAAATTGATGTCAAAACATCAGTGGAAGTAAAACTTTTTATGAGAATATTTACAAAGACTTTTTATAATGCTAAATATTAAACACTAGGAAAGATGTTAAGAAAGATTTGAAAGTTTTTCTGAAAAATTTTATTAGCAAGAAAAAATACCCCAAATCTAGAAAGATGGTAGCATGTGACCAAGTGCTAACTACCTTTCCTCCTCCCTTACCTGCTGACACTTGACAAAACATCCAAAGAAATTTTACTTAGAAAAAAACCTCAACATATGCTGAAACTAAATGGTGGCAACAACCTCCCAAGATGACCTTAAATGAATACAAGCAGTGAATTAAATGATGGTCAACTAGCAATTCACTCTAAAATAGCATAATAATGTTGTTTGTAGTGCTGTGAAAACTCATCTGACTTGAGTAGGATGAGAAAGAACCACCTTCTACCATCCACCACATAGTTTTATAAATACAGAACAAAAATGATGGAAAAAGACTCCAAACACAAGGCCAAATGAATTTTGGGAAAGTATTTTCTTGTATGTGAGGGCCAGCCACTGTATTATTCTCAGGAGTTAAAGGTATAAAAGAACATAAAAAAAAATGGGAACTTCTTTAATTGGAGATACATTTGCCACCACCATGGTTTAATAGTAGTTAGAAATTAAATGAAACCAGCAGACACGTTGTGACAATAGAAAAATACAAAGAAGAATTGATATCAAAAAATCTATACTTAAATTTATTCTCTATGAATGTCCATATACCAAAAAAAAAATGAACATAAACTCTTATCTGACACAGCATACAAAAATTGACTCTAAATGGATCGTAGATCTCAATGTAAAAACTAAAACTGTAAAATTTCTGAAAGAAAATATTTGAAAAATTATTTGCCAGCTAGTTTAAGAAAAGATTTCTTTAGAAGAAGGGAAAATATTTTAACAGACATTTTACAAAAAAAAATTATGGATGGCTAATAAGCACATAAAGATGCTCAGCAGATAAGCAAGTTAAAAATGATGGTATATACAATGGTATACCACTCTACAATGCTGATACATGCAAAGATATGGATGAATCTAAAAATAATTTTCTTCTGTAAAATAAAATTAACAAAACAAGTATATACGACATGATTCCACTTAGATAAATTTCCAGAAAAAAGGAACGTATATAGTCATAAGGAACAGATCAGGGATTGTCTGCCTCCAGGGGCAGATAAAGGGATGGGCTGCAAAGTTGCATAAAGGATCTTTTCTTGGCATGTTGGATGTGGTCTTTTTCTTAATTGTAGTAATGATTCCACAAGTATTGCTCAAACTTCATAGAATTTTATACTTTCAATGGATTATTTTGTATAAATTATAACAAAAATTTGATAAAATATATAAAAAGATTTTTGTACAGGATGTGAATTATGCTACAATTTTAAATAGAAAAGATTAAAACGGTTAATTTCTAATATATGAGTTTAAATAAATTATCACTCAGTTGCCTAAATCAGTTCCACTAAAACCTGAACTTGTTCTTAATGGGCAAAGTAGCATCATAATAACTAAAGTTTATTAGACTATCAAAATATCTTGGCCCAAAGATCAGAATGTCTTTTTGTTTTTAGAATTTGACTTTGTAAATATTTAGTATAACTGCATTGATCTTCCTTTCTTTATTATTTACATTAGTCATCTACTAACATGTGTTCCTTCTATTATGAAGTGCATATCCATACACATGTTTTTTTGGTTAATCCATATCTAAGCAATATAATGTAAATAATAACATAGACTTGGGAAACAAACATACCTGGATACATATTCACTTTGTCATCTACTATCTATTTTACCTTGGACAGGTTACTTACTCTCACTGTAAAATGGAAAGTAAGAATTCTTATTTCAAATAGATGTGAAGAATTATTGAAACACATAGATGATGCTCAATGACTGTTCTTATTACTTTCAATTATTATCAACTACAGATGTTTAGCAATTTCATTTTACAGATGAGAAAACTGAGATCCAGAAAAGTCAATAGACTTATCCAAGGTCATTCATTGTTAAATTTAAAGCCTGGTTTACAACTGTTTATTCTAAATAGCAGTTATTTTTCCAATGGACTTTAGCCGAATTTAAATAATATCATTTTTTCTAAAATAAATAAAGATTTGTATAATTCATAAATATTTTTCATTCAGATCAAATATACTCAGTCCCATAATTTAGAACAATCCCTTAATTTTTCTTCACAAGCCAGAAATATTCACTCGTGTAGATATACTATAAAAGCATAAGAAGATGAAAACCTCACCTATTCTCACTCCACACCCAGAAATCCTTCTTGCCCTACAGTGAGAAAAGTATTTTCAGATAATAATTTGGGAAAATTCACAAAACAAATCTTGTTTGTCTGTTTTTTTTTTCCTCAGAGTTATCACAGACTTATACTGCATTTTTTCCAACTGAAAACAATTATTTCATATATTTTTGTTTGCTTTTAGATTTTGTTTTTACTTAGGGAGAGAGGATAAATCTAGTTCATTATTCTGGCATGAATAGAAAGGGAAGTTACTATTTTATTTTTGCTCTTCTTATTTCTTAATAATTTTAGCTGGAAACTTTCTATCAGATTCTAGTCAGCTGGTATATTAAATTTTTTTATGTATTAGGGATTTTCTAGTTCAAGTATTTTATACAGTTGGATTTTATAAGTTCAGTCATGATCAAGAGGGTTTTGTATACACTACCATTGGTACACATGAATTTCCTTTGAGCCTGAACCACTAAGTCTAAATACACCTAATCTTAGAAAACAAGAGTATATGAGCTTAATTTTTTATCGACTTCAAAAGTATAGTTTAAATAAATTATTTTTCGATGTTCTAAACTGGTTCATCATATAATTCAGAAACAATTATATTTTGTGTTTTCAAGTTGCTAATATCTGTCAGCTTGCTCTGATGTAATTAAATATATTTATAAAAATTTTACATCTGATCATCCTTTGTAGATAATTACACAAAGGATTCCAAATTTTACAAGCTTCAATTTTCTTTAAAAGTTTGAAATATGGGTATTTTGTTTGTCTTAACCAAGAAATAAAAGTTTCAAAATAATACTATAACACAATTAGAAAAATTGATCATTATCAATATGTTTTGTTTTAAATTATATATTCATTTTCTGAAAATTATATATTTCTAACTTGCTGACAGCCTATTTTAAACACTGAATAAACTGGTTTACTTTCTAATGTATTTCTCATTTTTTTTTATTGTAAGAAAAAAGAAAGCAGCTGCATTCTCCAGCTGTGACAAAGTGTTTCAATAAATGAGACAACATCAGTAATAAATAAAGCAATTTACTTCTTTACAAAAAAAAGACTATCTATTTAATATCAAAGCTGTAGCTATTGGTAGAGCCTACCAGCTGGTATAGCTAAAGCAAATACTTACTGAGAAATTAGGTTGTCACTATATCAGCTATGTTATACTGACAAGGGCATACTAAAATTCTTGTGGAAAACATTTAAGAGCTTTCCTTTTGAATTCCCTACTAAGAAACTCTCATTTCACTTGGTCACTGATATCATTCAAGTGACATAATGCAGTCCATTGCTGCTATCTCATAGCAATTAACTTCCATTCCCCATTGTATGCAGAGTACAGAGTGCTCTTTAATGATAAATAAGAAGAAATGTACTAAATCTATAAGATTAATGCAAAAAATAAAAATAAAAATTATGCTACATCTCCAAAGATTATTATGTTTCTAGAATGGCTAGAGGTTGTGGAAATAGAGCATGTTCTAATATGAAGTTCTCAGATAATTCATCGTTTTACACACACACACTTACCCTGGTTGTTAACTATCACAAGTTAGACTACTATAACAAAAATTAAATTTCCCAAAGTACTTCAGAATTAATTGTTTGTTTGTTTTTTTCCTAGCATCCACTAAATCAATAAGGATCTATGGTTAAACTGAGTTTTCTAGTGTCATTAGTTACTGGAGAAACCAACAACTACCGAACTCTCAATATGGAATCATTCTCACACTATTTGGATATTAGCAATCAAGGCATCATCTATTAATGGCTCCAAGTACGTGTCTCGAATTTACACACTACAACCAAGCAATAGTATTGCGTTCACATTTTGTTGAAATATCTATTGCTTATATTTGTGTATCACCTTACAGTTCACATTATATTTTTGTATATATTAATATATTTAATAACTATGTAAGATAGATATGGGAAGAATTATTGCCTCATTTGAGTTAAGACCAGTAATTACAGAAAGGTAAATAATAACCTAACCATTAGCAATTTCTGTGTTTGCTAGACTATGAAAAGGGTAAGGTCCACAAAATAACTGTCAAAATAAAGTCATTATTATAACATTAATATACCAAGTCTACTAATAAAGAGTTTTAGGATATTTTCTACTGAATGACTTGCAAAAATTGATAAACTATCAACTTACTGAGAAATAAAAATTAATATTAATGATGTGGGTCAAAAATTTGTTATTTAATTTGATAGCTTATCATTATAAGTAACAAACTTTCTTTTTAGGGTCATGATAATTATTAGTGAGTGTCTGAAAGTTATCTATATCAAAAGCGGTATATTTTGAAGTAAAAGTAAAAAGATGTAAACACTCTTCTGATAATGTTTAAAATTGAAAAATTCACAAACATGTGGAAATTAATCAACATACTCATAAACAACCAATGAGTCAAAGAACAATTAAAAAGGGAAATCGGAAAGTATATTGAGACAAATATTAAACCACAATTTACCAAAATTTATGGGATGCGTCAAAACCGGTTTTAAGAGAAAAGTTTATAATGATAAACATCTACATTAAAAAACAAGAAATATTTCAAATAGACAACCTAACTTTACAACTCAATGAACTAAAAAAAAAAAAAGCAAACTAAGCCCAAAGTTAGTGGAAGAAAGAAAATAAAGATCAGTTCAGAAATGAATGTAAAACAGATTTAAAAAACAGTAGAAAAGATGAAAGTGAGAAATGTTTTTTTTGGAAAAGATAGACAAAATAGATGAACCTTTAATTAAACTTACCAAGAAAAAAAGAGAGAACTCAAATAAATGAAAATCAGAAATGAAAGAAAAGACATTACCACTGATACCACACAAACGTAAAGGATCGTTAAGAGACTACTATGAACCATTATGCACTAACAAATCAGAAAACCTAGAATAAACTCCTAGAAACAACGAACCTACCAAGACTGAATAACGAAGAAAGAAAATCTAAACAGACCAATTATTAGCCAGGAGATTGAATCAGTACTCAAAAACCTTTCAACAAAGAAAAGTCCAGGACCAATTGGTTTCGCTGGTGAAATTTACCAAAAACTTACAGAAGAATTAATACTTATCCTTCTCAAACTCTTCCAAAAAATACTTATCCTTCTCAAACACTTCCACACTCATTTTAAGAGGCCAGCATTATCCTAATACTCTAACCAGACAATGACATTACATGAAAAGAAAATTACAGGCCAATAACCCCGATAAACATACAAAAAACTCAAAATAGATAAAAGTCTTAAACATAAGACTTTTTTTTTGCATATGTCCAAAAGACCTAAAACTATAAAACTCTTCTAAAAAAAAAAAAAAAAAAAACTTCTCAACATTGGTCTTTAAAACAATTTCTTGATATGACACCAGAAGCATAGGCAACAAATGCCATAAACAGACAAGTGGGATTTCATCAACTCATGTGTCCATGTACAAATAAATGGATAAAGAAAAATATGGAATATATATACAATGGAATTAAAAAAAGGAAGAAATCCTGACATTTGCAATAACAAAAATGGACCTGGAGAATATTATGTTAAGTAAAATAAACCAGTGACAGCAGGACAACTATTATATGACTCAACTTATATGAGGTCTCTAAAATACTTAAATTCATAAAAGCAGAAAATTCAATAGTGTTTTCCAGGGCTATGAGGTGGGGAAAATGGAGAATTGCTATTCAGCGTGTATAAGGTTTTAATTATACTTGACATATAAGTTCTAGAATATCTGTTGTACAACGTAGTACCTATAGTTAACAGTATGGTACCGTGCACACAAATTTGGTTAAAAGTGTATATCTTATATTAAATGTTTTTAACCACAAAATAAAAAAATTAAAAACAAACACAAAAACTCTGGGAAGTGTTAAATATGATTAGTACCTTGATTGTGGTGATGGTATCACGGGTGTTTGAATGTCCAAAATCATCAAATTGTACACATTAAATATGCTCAGTTCTTTGTAGATAAACTGTATCTCAATAAAGCTGTTAAAAATTAATAGGGACATTCCTCTATCTGATAAAGCGAATCTAAGAAAAAATCTACAGCCTAGATCTTTAATGAAGAAAACCTGAATAACTTCCCAGTGTAATCAGGAAAATGGTAATGACTCCCACTTTTAACACTCCTATTGAACATTGTTCTGAAGAATCTGGCCTTTTGCAGTAAGGCAAAAAATAAATAAAAGACATAAGGATAAGGAAGTAAGAAGTATACCTTTTATAGAGAGTATAATTGTTTAAATAAAAAATCCATGGAATCTGCAAAAAATTACTAAAATTTATAAATGAATATGGCAAATTTCAAGGATAAAAGGTTAAAATAGCAAAATCAGTTCTATTTTTATTAACTGGTTGGTAACAATTATAAAATAAAACATTCAAATTTCCATGTACCCTGTACGAAAAATAAAATATCTAGGGAAATATCTCTATAATATCTCTACAATGTAAACTGCAAATCATTAATAAGAGAAAATTTTAAAAATACCTAACTAAATGAAGAGAAAAACAATATTCATGGACTAAAACAAGCCCCCATCGTTTGAACTATGCATTCAATGTAATTCCAATTATTTAAATTGACAAGCTGATTCTAAAAATGACTGAATAAAAAGAAAAAGTTGGAAGATTTATTTTACCTAATTTCAAGAACAGGGCTACAAAAAACAAAATTGTTTGGTATCAGTGAAAAAGTAGACATATAGATCAATGTAACAAAATGGAATATCCAGAAGTAGGCCCACATATACAGTGTCAATTTGTGTTTGACGAAGATGCCAAAGCAATTAAATTTAACCTGTATGCATAAAGACTGAGCATTCCCCCTTACACTATGCATAAAAATTAACTCAAAATGAAACATATACCTAAATGTTCAACTAGAAACCATAAAATTTCTTGGCAAAAAAAGTTTGTGATCTTGCAAAGATATTTTAGACAAACTAAACAAAACATGAACTATAAAAGAAAAAAATATAAATTGAGACCATAAAAAAATTGTTCTTCAAGCGATATCATTTATACAATAAAAAAAAAAAGGCTGTTAAGCTATAAGGTGTCAAAGTGATAAATTAGGATAATGAGCCTAAGCAAAAATAACAATCAAGCCTGTCTTCATTTACCTCATATACTAGTTTGTGAAGACTGCCATAGCAAAGTACCACACACTGGCTGGTTTAAACCAACAGTTCCTGGGCTAGATATCTGAGATCAGGTGTCAGTAAGGTTCTTTCTTCTTCTGAGGCTCCTCTCCTGGAATTTAAATGGGCATCTTCTCCCTATGTCCTCACATGGTCTTCTTCCCTGTGTGTGTCTCTATCCTAAATTCCTCTTCTTATAAGGACACCAATCATATTGGATTAGGGCCCACTCCATGACGTCATTTAACTTTAATTACCTCTTTAAAGTCCGTATTTCCAAATACAGACATATTCTGAAGTACTGGGGGGTTAAGACTTCAACATACGAATTGTGCAGGATCACAATTCAGCACATCAAACTGATAATACAGGCAAAAGTCAAAGAAAAAGAAATTACAAGCTTGCTAATGTTCTTTTATCCCCATGGAATGGTGCTGGGACAGGGTTAGTCAGATTGATATACAGCGCAGTGGAGAGAATCATCTCATGGCTGAGGATCCTGGAGGAGGAAAAGTCCTGCCTTTTATTGACCCAGGTGGCCATGAGGAGGGAGAGGAGAATTGCTAGGAGTAAGAAAGTGCTGAGTCAGAGTGAGGAAAAGTTTCTTAGCAAGGAGGTTTCAGCTCTTGTGGTCTCTGAATGGAAGTATCTGGGCCAGGAATGCTGATACGAGCATGGCGAGCCCTGGGGTGGGAGGCTGTGTCCTTGACTACCCCTTCTTCCATACTTAAACTCTTAAAAATTGGGGCTCATGAATTAATAAGTGAAAGTCTACATTTTTAACATATTATGAATATGTAATCTAAAGCAGTTAGAATAAATTTAAATTATCAGTGTACCAATAAGAGAACTGTGAAAATACACAAAGACTACCCAAATGAGAATGAGCAAAGGCTGTTTATTCAGAGCTAGCATTGGCAAGAGAGTCACCATCGACTCTTTTATTTGGCACAGACTCAAAGGCAGGCAGAAGAATGGAAAAGCTTTATATGAAAAAGGAATGGCTTCAAGTATCCTGTGATTGGAGGCTGTTGCCATGGAGAAGCTGAAAGTGGGCTAACTGGAAGCAGGGCATCCTCTATGATTGGTTAGGGGTGCATATTTGGCTTTCTCTGGTTAGTTCTACATTGAAAGCATGGGCAAAAATTAGGGAAGCTGTCAGTTATTGATCAAGTCCTGGCTGTTTTGGCTAATAGCTACTGAGACTGCTGTTCAGCTTTCTTAGACTGCTTGCTGCAGGTTGAAGGTCATAATTCGACATTGTATATGGTCTGGCTACCAACCATTTGTATATTCAGCCTCTCAGTGAAAAAGCAATAAAACATGAGCACAGAATTTTATGACCAAATTATACTGTCAGTTTCTGAATACAGCCCAAGTGATATATATTCTTTTTCATTGTTTTCTGAAAACTAGAGTTTAAATGTAGAATTGAAAGTAACACTAACATGTCATATATAATTAGAACTAAAAATTATGTTGTAAAATAGGAAAAGTGTTCGCAAAGCCCAAAATTAAGTGCAATAAGCATGAATGTACTATAAAACACTGAAGAGGAAAAATCAAAGCCTGGAGTTCCCCAGAGGACAGTGAATGCAATGCAAATCACAAATAAGGTATAATACAAGATCAGCAGATTTGAAATCCTAAAGGCAAATTATAAATTTAATTCACCATATTTTTTTCTGGAAAAAAACTCCCCACAAACTTGAAATAGCACATTAGAGAAGGCATATATTCCAAGGAATTAATAAAATTACTAACTGGAGAACAAATAAAACCTTGTCTTTCAGCCAGGGTAAAAATAAATGTCAATCGCATTTGCACTATTTATTTAAAAGAATGAAGAACATCAAAACCTCAAAGAAGAGAAAGTAATGTTTTACTTTACATACTAAAGGAATCTGATAATTTGATATGACGATTAACAGTATAGTTTCTGATATCAAACTGCGTAAGGTTAAGTCCTACCTCTGCCACTATTAAACTGGTCACTTCTCTCTATAACATGGGATTCTTGTTATGATTATGTGTCATATATTTAAACCACTTAACATAAACCTACTACCTAGGTTAATATCTCTTTAAAGTTAGTGTAAATATATTATTCACATAAAAGAAGTATTGAGTGGCTAATACTTTCCAGTCACTGTTTTAAACACTGGGGATACAGTAGTAAACAAAATAGACACAGTCTCTGGCTTATAGTTGCATTCTGGGGCTATATAAATGCTCTCAATAAGATTAGGGCAAAGTAACAGCTAAACATAATAGTGCAGAGAGAAGTTCTATGTAGAATAGTCCAGGAAGAACTCTTTGACTAACCATTCAGCACAGACGTGAAAGAACAGAGGGGAAAAGCCACATGGAGAAACAGAAGAATGTGTTTGACAGAAGGAACTTGGAGTGTCAAGTACATTTCAATGCATTCTTAATATGTTCCAAGAAACAAAGACATATTAATGGAATGAAAATCATAAAGTATTTTCTACTGAGCAATGACTTTGGCTACAAAGTCTATCCGGTCAAAGAATGGCCAGAGGGCCCGAAACATCCTGCCTCCACACCTTAATAAGAGATCCCATAAGCTATATTTCCAAATACCTCTCGCCATTTGTAGATGAAGTCTGAGAAGACTAAGAGACTAAGCATTTTTACCTAGAGATAGATATTTCCTTGAAAGATTCCTGAAGTCATTTATTTTCTATATTAAATCTAGCTTTTCTGTTGATTTTATTTTCCTTTCAGGAAAAAGAGTGAGGAGGGCCTAAGAGGAAAAAGAAACCATTTATAGACAAAAAAAAAAAAAAAAAAAAAAAAATCACCTTCCATCTGCATATGTATGTGGTTGAGAATTTTCTGAGGACTTATACATATTTGTTACTGGAGATTTGGGTATGGGGGAAAGTGCAGCTTCTGTGTTTGGTGAAGAACCTTTACAATTGCTTGCATTTTCTTAATGTTCAATTTATTCAGTTTACAAATTTAGCAATCTGTTTTAAACTCTCCAAAACAATTTATAATCTGGTATATACAATTATAAATATAGTAATGTGGGTTATCATTAAACACCTTTATTTGGAATATTTATTAAAAACTTTATTGAGATATGATTGATATATAAAGAACTACATACATTTAATGTATATTATTTGATGAACCTGAACATTGTGACACTATCGTCTCGACCAAGGTAACAGACATATCCAATACTTTCCCAAATCTTCTTGTGTTCCTTTGTTATTGTTTCTTAATATTTAGTAAGAACACTTACAGGAGATCAACCTTCTTAACAAATTTTGAAGTGTACTATACCTTATTGTTAATCATAGATGCCATTTTATACAGCAGCTCTCTAGAATGTATTCATCTACCATAACTGGAATGTTGTATCCATTGAACAACACCTCCCTATTTTCCCCACACCCAGCTGCTGGTATCCAATAGTCTATGTTTTGTTTCTATGAGTTTAATTATTTTAGATCCCTTATATAAGTGGAATCACTTTTAATGCTCAATTAATTTTCATTTTAATGACTAAATTTTCCTAAACATCTAGCAGTGTTTGCAAACATGATTTTATCAATTCCCAAGCCCAAGACATTTCAGACTACATCTAAAAATTTAACCTGTTTTCTCATCCATTTGAAATAGCTATGTCCAAATGTAGCCAACTTCCTAATGTTTAAAAAACTCTTTTGCATCTAACAAATCACACTAATTTTAAAAATCCCTTTAAGTGTTTCAAACAAACAGATAGACAAGCACAGTGATTTTAAAATTTGTCATTAAATCTGTTAAGTAGAATCTAAACCAAAGTATTAATGTTACATATTTTGGTTTAAAAAATGCACCCATTTAAGCACTTGCCTGTACACACATGCATAAATATGGATAATTATAGGTATGAAAGATAGCATTAAAAATAAATATATCAACTACTGATCCATTCACAGACACCTCCCACTTTCTCTCATTTCCACATCCAGTCACTCTTATATCACATTCGAACCATCCATACATACCCATACAAAGACTCATATATCCAAAGGTGTGCATAGACTCACATTTACATATACATATATAAATATAACTGGAATGCATTTATAAATATTACTGGAATGATACCAATTCTAAAATAATCTTGCCATATTAATATATTCTGATGCTTTAAATACATGTGCGATATATATAAGTAATATCGAAATACTTATAACAATTGAATTGCTACATTCAGTGTTGCAGTATAAAATATTCACATGAATTCTTGAGGGATTGGCAACTATATAGCATATCTGTTCTGTTTTGTTTAAAATACATCATTTCTTGGGTGAAGTTTTCTCCAGATCTTTAAGGAGTCACTTTTAGTCCTTGAGCGAATGTCATAGAGAATGGAACATTTTTGTATAATACGTTTCTTTAGCTGTTGTCGCCTATTTCAGCCATTTTTATGATTATTTTAGACTTTGCATGTTTTAATCTGGCCATCAGATTTTGCTGTAACTTCTAAACAAACTTATTACTAAGTCATAGAGTTGGAAACAAATAGCTCTGAATGACCATTATGAAATAGCAACTGAGAGCAACAATGCGATTTGCAAAATGAAACAAAAAAAAATCTAACTCATTCTGTTAAGATTAGATTTTAAAATAGAAGACACAATTTTATGAAATACATAGTTGAGTAATTTCTCAGAATAAAAACCTCCTGCTAGTTACCTTCTAAATAAAAAATACATTTTTGTGGTTCTGGATATATATAATCATAAAGTTTTAATGCTTTAAAATATATGTAGATTTCAGAAATTAATCTGAAGCTAGTGTATTTAAATGTTCTTTAATATTAATGTTGAAATATATTATAACTCATCAACAAGTTTATTTTTGGTTTCAGTACGAATTCATAATTAGACCAAGCATGGTTTGAACATAGTTTATGTTTGCAACCAAGAAAGTGAGTATTTTGCGTAATTAAATCATAAATTTTACCCATTATACCTGGACTTTATGTCTTTCGGAAGAGTTCTAACATCCTTAATTGCATCCTGCATTATTTTTGTAAAATAGCTTGTTTTATAGATGTATTGCACAATTATTTCAGAACAATATGAAGACACAGATATCATATTCATTTTATAAGCATATTTTTCTTTTCATTGTGTTTCATGGTTGTGTAGGGAACTGTAGTTCTGTATTTTGTATTTTATTTGAATACTGGATACTACATTAAATTATTTGAATTTTTTAAAAAAGAACTTACAGTAGTCCATAAGCGAAAAAGCTTTATTTCAAAAATTTTGGAAGACATAGAGATATACCACCCGATCTCCAATCAGGAAGGCTTACTGCCTAGCATCTAGCTCATAACTTTTTCAGAGCCTGCCTCAGTGGCAGAGAGCTGACCTCCTCCAGCTTCATGCCCATCTCAGGGCAACCTGTATCTAGTGACTGAGAGAGATGAGGGAACAAGGGCTTGATTCTTTTGACTCAGCAGGGTATCATCTGATGAGCAGCACTCTGCTGACAGCTACCTGCCAAGCTAACCAAGGCTTTTCTTGAGCCTGCATTACAGTTTGAGTATTCTTCTACTGAAAGCCCATACCACAAACAGCAGCAGCAACTGGGATATTTTTATAAATGCAAACTCTCAGCTCTATCTCAGAACTACTGAATCAGATATTCTGGGAGTGTGTATCAGCAACTTCTGGGTGATTCTGATGGATGCTGACATTTGAGACCACTCTCCTCAATTTTTCTTCCTCTCCCTTCTCATCTGAAACCACTTTAATTCTAATAAATATCTCGCAGCCCAATTCTTTCTCAGCACCTGCTGATTGGGAACCTGACCTGTGACAACTTTGTTAAACCAGTACCTATGTGAATCAAGGCTTTTAATATCAACCTGAAAATAAATATGTATGACATTTTTAAGAACTCACAGAACTTAATACATCATCAGCTCTTTAGTAACCTAAAAGCATTACAACATTCTCTTAGGGAGCACTTACTTTGAGTCTCTTAGATTCAAGCTTACCCCTCTATATTCCTCTCAGTGATGCTGGCATTGGAAATCTGCAAAATACATTTAGCCAAGTTCCTTACCAGCTGAGAGTTAATCACTCCTGGTGGTAATCACTGGTGAAAGATTAGAAGGCCAGAAATGAGGAAAAGAGCTTCTAGCTTCCTGGTCTGGTTGATCTTTCTCTGGTTAGGACAGCTAAGTTTAGAATCTGGCTCCTTTTGACACATGCAGCAGCCCTTTGGGATATAAATAACGGCCTAGAAACATACAATCTAGAGTTAGAGTTTCAGAATCACCAAGTTGCATACACCTCTCCCCTGCACTCTGAACACTATCAAACTACAGCCCCTCCTCAGAGGTCTGAGCATCAGCTGCAGATGTCTCTTCCACTAAGTTCAGGTAATGTCACCTCTTTCCTTTAGTTTCCTTGCTCAAAGGGTGGTGGGTGCTTTATGCAGCTTTGTTTCTCTGGCTTCTCTTAGCATCACTTTTATCCTCTTTTAGCCTTCACTTATAAAGACAGCTACCTGTATTAAATCTTTGTTTTTTTTGCTGGACCCTGACTGATACAGGATGTTGTCTCTGAACTGGGGGTGGAGGGGTCTAAGGCTTTATACATCAAGAACTTTTAATGTATAAATATAAACATTGTGAAGACACTATGTGAAAGATGTAGCAGTGTGAGAGCATAAGGTAAGCTTTATGGAAATTTTTATATTGGAAAGGCAATAAAAAACATGTTTACCAAAGTCATGATGTTTTAAGTAGTGGTCCTCTTTTTCACAGTGCATATATACACAAAACAAGAACTAGGAAGTACGAAAAAAGGTAATTTCCTTACATCTAATGAGAGTCTGCTAAATTATAACTTAAAAGATACACTGAGGACATTTTCCATCCATTCAAGGTTTGTGATTCCCCTTTCAAGACATGAAATACATGACTTTTTGTTAAAACCTTGAGATTAGGGGCAATATTTAACTCAATATTATGGACAATTCCAAATCGCTACTGGTATATATTTATACAAATTTATTGCAGTATGAAGACTTGAAGATGCTCCCCACCCCAATCCCCTATAGTCCATAATCTCAGTGATCCCTGCTTGCTGGTATTCAAGCCCTGTATAATAGCCTATTCTTGAATTTTCTGGTGAACACAATATAGCAGACATGAAGAGATGTCACTTCTGATGTTAGATCATTAAAGATTGTAGCCTTTGTCTTGAGTACTCTCTCTTCCTCCATCTCAGATTGGCCACTCAGAAGGACACCAGCTCACATGTCATGAGGCAGACCTCTAGAGAGTTCATCACTATGCCTAGAAGCAGAGCTTCTGAAGCATGCCAAGAATCACAAGAGTAAGCTTGGAAGTGAATCCTATACTACCTGAAATATGAGACAACTGTAGTCCAAGCTGACACCTTAATTGCTGTCTCTTGAGAGACCATAAGGCAGAAACACCCTGAAAATCTGTGCCTGGCTTCCTAACCAATAGAAATTGAAATAATAAATGTTTGCTGTTTTCAACCACTAAGTCTTGGATTAATTTATTAAGCAGTAACAGATTACTGACACAGATTTTGGTGCCTGAATGTGGAGATTGTCATTACAAAAACATAAAATTGTGGGAATAATTTTGAAATTGAGCAGTAGACTTTGAAGAAAGTGTTGGTTAAAACTTAAAGTGCCTTGAATATGCTGTTTGTAAAATTTTGGACTTGGAGTGTGCTGTGGGTGAGGATTTTCAGGAAAGTGAGGAACATCTCTTTGAAAATTGGAACAAAAGGAATCCTTGTTATTTAGTGGCAAAAAGATTACCACTGGATTGTGTAGAAAGTAGAAAATGTGCCTGATGAACTGGGTTATCTCCCTAAAGAAATGCTTAAGAAAAGTTTTGAAAGTGCGACCTGGTTTCTTCCTGATGTTAACAGTGAAATGCAAGAGAAAACAGATAAATTAAAAGACTTAAAAAGAGCGAGAATTTGATGGTTTAAAAAGTCTTCAATCTATTTATGCAGCAACTGATGCTAAAATTAAGAAACTACCAAATAAGAAACGCCTTTGGACCTCCTGAATTCTATTTGCAGGAAGCAGACTCCTATATCTGGTTAGCTGCAAAAAAGTGCTGCCTTTCATGCAAAAGGAAAAATGACACAGAGGGTGAAAATGACAAATAAGGTGAAACAAGTGGCCAGAGAGCAGATGTGAGTGCCAAGGAAAATTATTCCTGGGCCTTGAGATATAATCAAGGAGCTTCCAACATTTGGATAGATTTTAGAATTTATCTCATTTGAATTTGTCTCATTCCCAGCTTTTTAAACTAGAATGTCTATGGCAGTTACCCTATTCAGATAGCAAGTCTTTTTGGTGACCAGGTTCTACAGTTTGAGAGGAACTATAATTAAAAAGCTGTTCTTAAAAAACACATTTCAATGGCTTCATCTATATAGGAATCTGATTTAGATGATGAGATTCTAGACTTTGAGCTGATTCAGTGATGATATAAAGAGCTAAGGAAAGAGATATGATGTATATCAGAGAATAAAATTGTTTTGAGATGGAAAAAAAATTTCAAAAAGCATATGGAGAGAAATGTAAATTTCTTATAACCATTTAAAATATAAAAAAGTTAATTTTTAATTCAAGTCAGAAAAAATAGAATGATACATAAATGAATGTCCACTGTTATTCTTAAACATAATTTCTTCCAAAGTTTGAAAAATAAATAGTTTTTATGTTATACCTCAAAATGATATCAATTCCAAATTTCTCAAATGTTAGAGGTGGCAATCTGATTCAGAGTAGATTTAATAAAAAATATAAATAAAGATTATGTGGAGCAATTTTAAAGAGGGGTTACTTAGAAATTGTTACTGTACATTAAAAAATCTTAGTGTTTTATTTAGAAATAAAAGGGAAATAAAAGATAAATAGCAAAGTAAAAGGGCATTTCTCCTTGAAAGTATATAATTGTATAATATGTTATTACAGAGATATTTTTAAGAATAAAGAGACAATAAGAACTTCCTATTCAAGCCAATTTTAACTGAGCTATGAAGCTTTCTTTAAAGTAAATGTATAAATGAGGGTCTAGTAGATATAAAGCACCATCATAATGCACTCTATTTAAATTTAAAAAAAACTGTTGGGTCAATATTCCTGATGAAATAGACACAAAAATTCTCAACAAAATATTAGCAAATCAAATTCAATAATACATAAAGGGATCATACTCCATGATCAAGTGAGATTTATTCTAGGGATGTAAGGATGGTTCTACTTCTGAAAAACATTGCAATACACTGATTAACAAAATGAAGGAAAAATCATATAATCATCATATGACACCAAAAGCAATTACAACAAAAGCAAAATAAACAAGTGTGAGTACATTAAGCTAAAAAACTTCTGCATAGCCAAGAAAAACACAAACAGAATGGAACAGTAACCTACCAAATGGGAGAAAATATTTGCAAATGATACATCTAATAATGGGTTAGTATCCAACTCAATAGCAAAGCAAAAACAAAAACAAAAACAAAAAAACAACAATCTGGTTAAAAAATGGGCAGAGGATCTGAATAGACATTTTCTTAAAGAAGACATACAGATGGCTAACAGGCACATGAAAAGATTGTCAATATCACCAATCACGTAAATGTAAATCAGAATCACAATTAGATATCACCTCATACCTGTTATAATGGCTATTATCAAAAAGACAAGAAATAAGTATTGGTGAAGATACAGAGAAAAGGGAATCCTTGTGAAATGTTGGTTGGACTGTAAACTGGTGCAGTCACTATGGAAAACAGTATGGAGAATTTTCAAAAATTAAAAATAGAACTACTCTATGATCCAACAATTCCACTTCTGGATATTTATCTGAAGAAAACAAAAACACTTAAACAAATATATATCCCCCATGTTTATTGCAACATTATTTACAATAGCAAAGATAGGTGTCCATTGATGAATAGATAAATAGATGAAGAAGATGTGATGCGCACACGGACACACACACACACACACACACACACACGCTCACACTGGAATATTATTCAGCCATAATAAAGAATGATATCTTGTCATGGATGAAAATGTAGATGGAACTTAGGGGCATTATGCTAGGTGAAATAAGTCACACAGAGAAAGACAAATACAGTATGATCTTACTTATATGTGAAATCAAAAACAAACAAAAAAGTTCATAGATACAGAGAATTATTGATAGGGTCGATGTGGGCAAAATGGATAAAGGAGGTCAAAAGATACAAACTTCCAGTTATAAAATGAGTAACTCATAAGGGTGTGATGCATAACGTTGCTACTATAGTTAATAAGACTGTATTGTATCTGAAAGTTGCTAAGAGATTAGTGAATCTTAACAGTTCCTAATACAAAAAAAGAGTTGTTGTTTTGTTTTTTTGTTCTTTAGGCGAGGCAACACTTGGTTGACCTCACAGATTGCAAGGACCTTGTCAGCTTACAATTTTTTATTTTTTACGCCTACAGAACTGGGTCTTCCTAGGTGGTTTCCTATCCAAGTACTAACCAGGCCCGACGCTACTTAGGTTCTGAAATCAGACTAGATGGGGTTTGTTCAGGGTAGCATGGCCATAGACTGGAAAGCGTTTTTGTAACTATGCATGGTGACGAATGTTTATTAGCCTTATTGCAGTGATCATTTGCAATATATACATATACTGAATCATTATATTGTACACCTGAAACTGTTATATGTCAATTAAACCTCAATTAAAAAAAAAAAAAAACCTGTCTGCCAATTAAAAAAAAAAAAAAAAAAAAAAAAAAAACCAGTCTTGGGAGACCCTGGATATTTTGCATGCAGGAAAGACATGAATCATAGGGGACCAGAGAGTGTGCTAACATCGGTGACTCTGTGAAGGCTCCCAACATTTTTTGCCTCCTGGTAATCACACTCTTGTGTAATAGCCTCACCTTGTATATGTGCTAAACTTACTGACTCACTTTTAATGAATAGAATAAGACAGAAGCATGTCTTATGTCATTCTAATATCAGGTTGACTGCAATCTTATGAGAGACTCTGAAGTAGAAAAATTTAGCTAACTCCTCCCAGATTCTTGGCCTATACAGGCACTGTGAAGTAATAAATGTTTCTTGTTTTGGTTGCTAAGCCTCAGGTAACTTAGTGCTCAGCAGTAGATAAATATAAGGCAAGCCGTAGATTGGAAGAAAGTATTTTTAAAATCCAATATTAACAAGAAATAATCATTTTCTCATTTGTATTAGATTAGGTTATTATTGAGTTTTAAGTGTTCATTATATATCTGTGTACAAGTTCATTATCAAATATGTTTTTTGAAAATCTTTCTATTCTACTATATTCTTTTTTTATTTTCTTACAGTGACTATTGAAGATAATCATAATTTTAATTTTGATGAAGTCCCATTTAACATTTTTAAATTTTATGATTCATGATTTTTGTCAAAATTTTTTCCTTTGTTTTCCTCTAGAAGTTTTACAGTTTTACTTTTTACATTTAGGTCAATGATCAAGTCTGAATTAAGTATTATAAACAGTATAAATTCAGTTTTTAGGATCGTTATTTTCCACTGTGGATATTCAACTTTCCCATCACCATTTCTTTAAAAGACTATCACTTCCCCTGCTAAATTTCTTTTGTACCTTTACCAAAACTGAATCAACATATTTATGTAGGTTTATTTCTGAACTCTTTATTTTATGCCACCAATATATATATGTCTATATCTATGTAATACTATACTATCTTAATTAATATAGCTTTATGGTAAATCTTGAAATCAAGCAGTGTAAATCCTTCAGCTTTGAAGGATTAAAAAATAATCCTTCAACTTTGCTCTTCATTTTTAAAAGCCTTTTGGCTTCTCTAGGCCCTTCATATTTTCGTATCAATTTTAGAATCAGCTTGCCAATTTCGGAGAAAAACTCTCCATAGGGCTTTGATGGAATTTAGAGTTTGCAATGTTTTACATATGGTTGTTTGTTAAAGATTAGTGGTATGCAGAAGAAAATAACTAAGCTTTCAAAACTACTTTCTCTAGGAAAATATAAATTATTAATTAGACAATAATGTGGAGAAATATCTTGGCCAATTGGTTTTATATCAGATAGTAATTTTTCATTAAAATACATAAATTCAGTAATAATTCTTAAATATAAGAAATACAATGTTATCTAACTCCCTTTCTGTATCTATTTTACATTATTAAAATGTATTCCTCACTAGATTACAGGTGAAAATTAAAATTTTGATGCAAATTAATAAGACTTGCTATAATAAGCATAGCACAGATCATTCTTAATGTTCTTAATATTCATTACTATGATAGCAACACATTTTATTTATATATTATTTTTCATTATAAACATAATTAGAACTCTTATTCTTCTCAGATACACCACTTAATGTGTTTGATGATACAATTCTCAAGAGAGAGCAATATATAGTTCTACATGGCTAAAAGCAAAGTTTCCTTTAATAGTTTATCTCTGTAACAGATTCAAAAGAGCATATAGTTCTTATAAATATTTACACTCTTTAAATTCTAGAATCTCAATTTTATAATACATATTAAAAACTTTTAGGTTTAAGTAAATGCATTTGTAAACAGTTACAAAGTACCTGTCATCTCTTTTGGTCCACATTTATAATACAAAAACTTAATACAGAGGCATCATTGGACACTTCCAACTTCATTAGCTGAAATGATAAGAAATCATGTAGAGGAGAACCTGGAGAAATATATTTAACTAAAATTTTGACGAATTTTACTAAAAGATGCAGTATACACAAGTTCATTTAGCTACCATATCTTTGATCTAAACAATCTCCACATCCAATATAAATTTATCAAAAAATTATTAACTAATTAATAAGTTAAAATATAAAAAATGCTACTGGAATATAAAGAGTAAGACAGAAAATTCTTATTTTTAAAAAGTTGACATGTGCTTTAATAATAGATTATATGCATTAATAATTAAAGATATTTAAAGATAACTCAAATTACTGGTCATTGAGTACCTACTATGTATTTAAGGTACCACCTTAGCATCTTTGTTCATCTAGTGTATATAACATGACATCTTCTGGTGATTTCACTTATTAAAAGTCTGTGTCTTTAATGTCCCAGAACAGACCCCATCTGTACCATTACAACTTTCTTTACTACTTAAATTTAGTTATCACGACTTGCACAAAGAATCTGTATTCTGTACAGTTGGAAATATTGACATAACGTGATTCTTTATGTAGTGTTACATATTTTTCATATTATTATTTCATTATTTAAAGCACAGTTTGCTGTAAAAATGTCATCTTCTTCCTAATCCAGAGAATTCAGCATAAAAGATACATTCAATAATTTTTACATGAATTTTCATTTGATACTACCAATCAGTTGAACTTACTAATATGTTTGCAAAGCTGCTTCAAAGTATCTATTAATTTCCACTTAAGTTTAAACTAACCTAAATAGGAAAATGCATAAATGTTTACAATAATTTTTTTGGCCAACAAACCAGTGTGCTTTGATTATTGTTGCTAAAAATGTATAGGCTTTCCCTCCCACCAATTGTATTGTGCAAATTTTTACATACCATATGGACCATACTGGAGAAAATTCATTTAGTATACTATGAAAGGCTGTACTTCTCTCTTTAATTAGGACTTTAACTCTAACAAATTAAATCATGTTGACCACTGCATTCCGAGTTTTCCACAAAATTATTAACTGCATTGCTTAAGCTTAAACATTTTGTAATCACTTTTAACCTGGCAAAGACATACACTCTTTTTACATATCTAGTTATAAAAATAAAATGGTAAATAGCTGATAAAGTTAGAGTTACAATTTTTATATCCAGAAATATTAGATTTTTTTTAGGTTAACTTTTATTTTTTATTTTTATTTAATTTTTTAACATTATATTTTATTATTAATTTCAAGTGTACAGTACATTGTTTAGACATTTATATAGTTATGAAACCCCTGATTGTTCTTTCTCTCCTCTGGCTCTACACCCAGTCATTACTTTAATGCTAACTGCATTCCCTATGCCATGCTCCCCATCCCCGTTACCATCAATGAACTACTAATTTGTACTTTTTTAACCGTTCACCCCTTTCTCCCAGCCTCCTAAGCCCTGTTCCCTTTGGCCATCACCAGATTGTCTTCTATATTGGTGAGTCTGTTTTTGATTAGTTTGTTCTTTTTATTCCTTAGATTCCACATATCAGTGAAATCATATGGTATTTATCTTTCTCTGACTTATTTCACTCAGCATAATAACCTCTAGGTGTTTTTAATACGCATTTCAACTTATCTGTGACACAAAGATCTAACCAGGTAACATTGGGTCTCTGCTCATTATATTTAAATATTAGCTGCCAAGAATTGTGTTAAATGACCACAATTTTCCAAAAAACACATAACATAATGTATCACATACTATAAATGTTCCATAAATATCCATTTCTTGTTCTTTCTCAAAACAAAATTAATATGTACTTATTTATGGAATATTGTAATAATCCTCTAACTATACTCTCCACCATCAGCTTCTCTCCTTTGAATTATCCCAGCATAATGTTGCTTGCTTATTCTTTTAAAAGCAGCCTCAAATGATTTATCTAAAGTGTCATCAATTCTCCACTGCCTATAGGAAAAAATGCCTACATTCATTATCTTACTTAATGTCTTTTATAACCTTGCCCATATACTTTTCAACTATATTTCCCATTAATATCTTATAAAAAAATTGCATTTAAAAATCATCTACTTACTGTCACATAACTCACTTTTAATTTACTCAAATTATTGAGTATCTACTATGTGTATAAGGTACCACTTTAGAATCTTTGTTCATCTAGTGTATATCATATGACATCTTCTGGTGATTTTACTTATCAAAAGTCTGTCTTTCATGTCCCAGAACAGACCCCATTTGTATCATGATAACTTTCTTGACTACTTAAATTTAGTCATCACTACTTTTACAAAGAATCTATATTCCGTACAGTCAAAAATACTGACATAATTCACTTCTTTGTGTAGTGTTATACATTTTTAATATAATTATTTTATGTTTTGATATTTATTGATTTGTTTAACTATAATTCATATGTATATGTCTTACAGAAAAAGATCATTAGTCCCTTCAGTGGAAAGACAAATATGAACTGTGAATAAAATATTGTTCCTGCTTTCAGGTTCTTACAGACCCCAAATGGATAGCAGATGACCACTCAAATATTTTCCTCTGCTATATGCTTCAATCAGCATCCAGTATATCAACATACACTGAGCGATCACACTAACTTCAAGAAAGTGCTTCTCCATAATTTATTTATATTTTCTTCTTTCACTCACCAAATATCTTCAACTACTTTCCTATCTTTGGTTCTCTCTTGTAACTTCTAATATCTCTTTTATCTTACTCACCCTCATCTAATGACCTTCGTCTCTATTAAACTGTTTAAAACAAACACAACTTCCACTATCTTGAATCTATTCCTGTATAACACTGCCTATCCTCCTGTTATTATAGTCAACCTGTTTTAGGTTCTATGGAAGGCCAAACACTCTACTTGTGCCCTGTATCTAAGGCTATTATAATTATTATAGTCATCCCTCCATATCTGTGGATTCAACTAACCATAGATTGAAAATATTTAGAAAAAAAATGTTACTTTGTTGCTAATGTAGTTAAGCCTACCATAATTGCATCAATACTGAATGTGTACAGGCTACAATACGGTATAGTAACTATTTACATAACATTTACATTGTATTAGGTATTTTAAGTAATCTAGAGATGATTTAAAGTATACAGGAGGATGTGTGTAAGTTATATGCAAATACTGTACCACTGTACATAAGGAACTTGGACATCTGAGAATTTTGGGATCCTTGAATCAATCTCCCCATGGATACTGAGGGACGAGGGTACATTCTTAATTTGCCCTGTATACTCTTATTTTATAGATGTGTTTCTCATGTAACTGCAACTGGTGTGATTATATATATATATTTAGTTCACGAAAGAAATTTCACTGTCTGTATTTCTTTTCCGATTATTATTATTTAGGGTATTTTTCATGGGTATAATCAAAAATTATTTCATTGTATAGAGGAGGAAAGTGTTAAGAAATGAGCAGCTCTGGGTTTCAAATACAATAAGTATGCTACTGTCTCCATGTACCAAATTCAATGATCATTTTCCTCTCTTTGACCTCTCAGCAGAGTTCAATATAGCTTATCACTTACTCCTCCTTGAACATTCTCTCCTTCAGAACATTATTCTCTTGGTAGTTCTCCCCCTCATCAACTACCACTGTTTCATCTATTCCTAGTACCTTCTCATCTATCTAACTTCCAACTGTTGGAGTACTTACCTCAGATCTTATCTCATCCATGCCAACACTTACTCTCAAAGTTATCTCTTCCAGAATCAAAGCTCTTGTTAAAGTATAGTTTTAAAAATGGTAAAATTAAGACTTTTGAATACATTATTAAAATAGATAAATCTCTAATTAGAATGATGAGGAAAGAGAATAGAAACAGGTTATAAAGTATCAATACAAGGAATAGAAATTTAAGGATAATAAAAAATTATGAAAAATTATACACAATTTTATAATATAAAAGAAATAAATTATTTGAAAAATACAAATTAACAAAGGTCAAGGGACGCATGCAATATTTTGTACCTGCATTCTTTCACCACTAAAGAGAGCTGTACTTCACATCCTCATGACTATTTTGTAACTACTAATTTGTACTTCTTAATCCCTTCACCTTTTTCACTCAGCCTCTCAAGCTCCCTCCCATTTGGCAGCCCTCAGTCTGTTCTCTGTATCTATGAGTCTGTTTCTGTTTTGTTTGTTAGTTTATTTTGTTCCTTAGATTCTACATATAAGTGAGATCAAATGGTATTTGTCTTTCTCTGTCTGACACATTTCACTTAGCATAATACCTTTTGAGTCTATCTATGTTGTTGCAAATGTTAAGATTTCATTTTTTTGATTACCCCTATTTTTGAAGAAGAGCGGATATTACATCTAATTTATAAATATGGATGAACAAAGTTATAACAGAAAAAATCTTCAGACATAATATATAATAATCTTGAAACATAATATACTATGATTAGACAAAGCATATAGTTAGAATATACAAAGAATACATAAAGAATACCAATGAACAAGATTCAGTACATTTGTTGTATATAATAATCTTATATATATTAACAAAGCTCAAGTAAATGATATGAATCTAAAAATGTAAACCACCGGCCTAGAAGATGCAAAATTCATATTAAAGAAATAAAGTAGCAATCAAATTAACATTTTTAAAATAGCTGAAATTATGTCTGATGATATGTTGTTGATGTCTGATATAAGGCAATGCAGCCACCAAGATTCTGACAAATAAAAACATATTATGGATAGCTAGGCATTGACAAGTCTTTAGGAACTTCCCATATAGCATATAAATTCTAAAAGATTTACATTAATAATGTTTTACCCTTACAAATTTAACCTAGAGAAACTCTAATCATTTTTCTGATTTGACACTTTTACCATGCAATTCATCAATAGTAACATGGTAGGTAAACATAATTATTTCTAGCACCTCTCTTTTTGTAAAGAGTAAGAACAAGTTTTTGTGAATTTCCAGAGTCTCTCTGAAATATCTCAGAGATAATTTTCAGTGCAAAATATATTCTGAAATTTTTATATTATTTTATATTTAGAATTTTACTTTAGAAAGACAAATATCAAAAGTTGTCAGGAGATTTGAAAACCTAAGGTAAGAATCAAGTTATTGTTATAGATATTATTAATATATAATTTTTAATAAAGAACACGTATTGACCAAACCCATTCAATGTTAATTTAATTGCTATTTCATTTATTAATGTAAATTAAGTTAACCTACTAGTTCGTATATTTCTAAATAGTGTGTGTATTATTAGTGTGAATTATCAGTCCCTAGTTCCAACTGGGGTATAAAAAATTTTGAATTTCTTGAACTCCGTATATTAATCTCAAGCCCACAAGCCTAAATCCTAGACTCTGAGCAGATGAGAGTCACATTTCTAGACTGTGCAACAGATCAGCTATGAAAAATAAGAGAAATTTTACTATATTAAAATGAGTTAAAGAAACATTCTACAAGTTTTCATTCATAAAATTTCTATGAGTTATTATAGAAAAAGTCCTTCATGTTTCCTTTCTATTGAATCAGAAAATAAAAAGCAAACATTTAGCATTTTCCTACTTCAAAGTAAGAAACATTTTTCTTACACAAGAAAAACATATTCCTATACAGTCCAAGAATAGAAGGAAGAAAATTTATTTCAAACTTGATGAAGAGAAAAGAAATTGGAATGCCAAAAAGTGAGCTTCATAACACCACAATTTTATTTGCACTTTAAAAGAAATGAGATTTCCACAAAAGTATTAAATGCTTTTTTTCTTTTTAAAGAAAATAGAACATAATGTTGAAATAATAGCCCAACTAAGAGTAAATGGAGATACTTATCAGATTTTATGGACAGCTGTTTACTGCCTGACATTGAAAATATCAGGTTTGGAATTTCTGTCTCAAAATGTAGAGACTATCTAGCAAAGATAAAGAGTTTATATTGCTCAGATTGAAGCATCTGTGGCTTTATTGTTATCTGACAACACCAAAGCAATCAATAGATTGCCTTAGCAGTTTTGTGAAGATAATCCACCATAGAGAAACAATCACTTTCCCTCCTTCATGTTTCACTTGTATTTTCAGCAAAGCCTTCCATGAATTTCCCTGTTTAAAATTGCAGCACACATGCCCCATCTCTGGCACTCCCTCCTTATTTTTCTTCATAAGACATGTGAAAATTGAAACCATTTATGATAAACTCACACACCTTATAGTCTACATTAATATGACTTTTAATTTGCCACTATCTTCATCAATACAACTAAGTAGACCTAAAGTGATTATGGCTTTTCAGTTTTTTGTTGTGTTTTCCAGGAAATTCTTGCCCAAGTAAAGTTACAAATAACTTTATTATTCATTTTGAGAACTTCATAAAAAAAAAAAAAACCTCAGGAAGCTCTATTAAGCTCTGCAATCAGTGATTTCAAATGATTGTTTTCTCTCTCAGACTCTTCTAAAATCTTTCCTCAAAACTCACTTTGTAGTCTGTATCCACCAGACTGAACTATTATGTCATAATCTTTACCCAATCTTAATCAAACTATCATATTAAAAACTTCATAAATTTCACAACTCTGGCTTCTCTGCTCTGGCTTGCTAAGACTCTATGTATTACTTTCACATCACAGAAATATATAATCTCGCTTTTGTCTCATTAAAAAGTTGTTGTTATGGTATTTTGGGGAAGCCAATATTTAACACTTGTCATCATTAATATATTATGTATTTATTTATGGTCTGTATTCCTAACTAAAAAATAAAACTAAAATCCTTAAAAGTAATTTTAGGGACTAAGAATTAAAGATTCTAGAGGCATAAGGTATGATGCAAGAAGAAATCATATTAGAGGATTGAAACTTTTTTTAAAAAACATCTGAAGAGAAACATTGTGTCTTGGGATTTACTCTCTACATTCTGACAGATCTTGATTATAAACACTACTTAAAAACAAAATGAAATAATATAAAACAAAAGCTCAAAACCATAAGCACTTTGTGTTCAGTTAAAGGTAAATAAGAAATGAGTTAGGAACCATAAGTTCTATCTCCATCTGTAACTGAGCCACATGGATAAAGGAAGACAGTAGTAAGGAAATAAATTATTTAGGGGATCATCATAACTAATCTAAGAGGAAAAAAATGTGAGGATTGTTCAAGTGAAAGACCAGGCTCAGAAACTGCCTTTTGCTCACACAATTTTCTGCAGTGCTGTGTACCAAATATGCCACATGGACTGCACTGCTTTGTATGAGTAATGGATGGGTTAACAGGAGACCATGAGCATGCCAACTTCTTACTTTCATAGTTAAAGATTCAAAAATATTGAAGAAGAGTTAAGAGCAACACAGGAAGGGATTGATGGTGTTTCTCCTGGCCTTTGTTATCTATGAGATGCAAGGTTGCTGGTAATGCTGCCTAAGCCCAATAGGGTCCAACCAGATTTGAAAAAGTCAGACATTACTGGCTTTAGGTCTTTACTAATTCAAGTTTCCATCCCAGTAGAGGGTGGAAGTTGGGGAGAATATACAAGTTTATTGCTTTCATTTAAGGGCATGTGATATTCAGTATTCGGGAAGCCATTCTTTCACTGGGGGTAAGATATAGAGTTCACAGGTATTCCAAGAGTCATGGTTCCTTCTCCCTACACAATGTCTCAAAATAGAGAAATATGTGGATTTTAAAGGTAAAATAATAATTGTTGGTTATTAGACCAAAAGATCAACTCATGTATTTCAGAAAAAAGATATCCAGCTTATATCAAATTTCTCTACACCAACATTCAAAATACACTAAGACAGGGCTGTATATCCTTGGATATATATACTTTGGGATGGACATTTGTGAGATGGAAGCAATAGGATTGACTGCATAGAAAAATTCTAGAATTAAGAAATATTAAGAAAACAATTCATGGTTTAACAGTAAAATAGGCATAGCTAAAAAGAGAATTGTTGAACAAGCATAGAGGTCACAAATGAGTATCTTAATGGAAGCACAGAGAAGAAAGAGAACTACAGAAAAAAAAAATGTAAGTACACATGATATTGTGGGAAAGTGCAGCATAAAGTATAAATGAAGTGTTAAAAAGAGAGGAGAGAATGAAGCAGAAGAAATATTTAAAAGATTTATGGTTAAGAATTTATAATACTAATGAAATAACACAATCTATGTATTGTATAAGAACTGTGAACACCAAACTGAAAAAATATGATAAAAACTACTTATGTTATCATAGTAAAATTGCTGGGAAAAAAATAAAAAGATGCAGTAAGTTCTGCTATAATGAGACATGGATGTAACTATAAATAATTGTGCTGTGCAACATGACAAAATTCACAGGAATTATTGGTAAATAGGCTTACAGGGACATATTTAAAAATTGTCAGTGACACATTTAAAAGAAACAGCACAGGAATCTAGTAAAAGTAATAATAGTTTTACCTGTTAATGATTAAGAAATACATAAGTACTTCAATAATGCCCTGAAAAATGCCCAAAGTTTACCTTTGTGGGAAGAGTTGAAGATGATACACAGCTTATGAAGATTCTTAAAAATGAAGTAACTCCCTGTGATTAACGTTTATTTTGAGTATAAAAAACAAGCAAATCACTGAGAAAAATGCCTGGCACTTTATAAATGTTCACCAATTGTGATTAGTTATCAAGGAAATACAAATAAAAACCACACTAAGAGCACTTGATACCCACTAAAATGTCTGAAATACAAGAGACTGACTATACTCAGTGCAGGCAAGGACTTGGAACAACTATAATTCTTTTACTTCAGGTGAGAGTGTAAAATGATACAGCTCCTTTGGAAAACTATTATATGATTAAATATACATTTATACTACAACCTAGCAATAGAAACTAATAGGTGTACAGAATATATATGAGCACAAAAAGATTCATAAAAATGATATTCATAGCATTTTTATTCATAATAGCTAAAAACTGGAAACAACACAAATGCCCATTGACAGGAGAATGAATATGAAAATTTTCATATATCCTTATATTGTGAAACTCATAATAAATGACATAAACTATTGATTTGTACAACACCATAGAAGATTAAAAATTATCATGAATGAATTTTTCAAAAAACCAAAACACTGTTTTGTAAAAGAAGCTAGATGAAACAAATTTTATGATTAAATTTATATGCAGTTCCAGAATAGGAAAATTAAAGCTACAGTGATAAAAATCAGATCAGCAGTTACCCAGATGGAAGGGTGTTGAAGGCAAAGGATCAAGAGAAGCTTTCAATGACTATAGAAGTAATGTTTATCTTGTTTGAGATTGTGGTTCCACAGTGTATAAATTTGTCAAAACTCATTATATTGTATTCTTAAAATCTGATTTTTTTAAATTTATGTAAACTATATCTCAGTAAAATTGATTTTTTAACATCTGAACAACCTCAAATGTTCATCAACAGGTTAATGGATAAAAGATTTAAGGTATATTCATATAATGGAATATTTCTTGAATATAAACTGAGTAAACTACCTATGCATGAAATAGCATAGATAAATCTGGAAAACATTGCATTCTGCATAAGAATCTAGATAAAATAGAGCATATGATATATAATCGCATTTATATACATTTCTAAAATCAGCAAGATGCTAAAAGCTCAAACAGTGACTGCTTTGGAGTAGTTTTCAGGGATTAAATAGGAAAAAAACATAAATTTCTCAGATGATTGGAATGCTTTATATCTTGATTTGACAAAGCTTGTCAAATACCTAATTACATGTGTTGGTTTTCTTACACATAAATTATACTTCAATAATAAATAAGAGCATATACATCAATGGGCATATATCTGAAAAATTAGGCTTTTGGATATTATTTCACTTTCTAAATATATTTGATATTTTAGACAATATTAAATGCCTAATATACATAAATAAATACAATAAGAATATTAAAAGTTCAAACTACATTTCTGGTAACTAACTGAAATTTCAATATGAAATATAAGTCCTCTGAAAATAAATTTAAAATTGAGGAGATTAAAGGGAAAAAACTCAAAGAAAACATGTATGATTTGAGATCTTAGGTAGAAATATATAAATAATAAAAAGATAAAAATGTTTCTCTTTCCTAACTGAATATGCTGGTTTGCCATCTCACAGAAACTAAAATAAAACAAAATATCAATACACAGTATTTTCTCTATGTTTTTAAAGTCATTTTCAAAAAGGCAACTTACTGTCTTATATATCAAGGTCTAATCATGCAGCTCAGTGGTCTGCATCTATGACTTTACTGCTTGAGAATGAATTTTGCCCACAACTATAACTACAGGATAAACTGGAGCTTAAGTCAATGTATCATCTGTTTCAACTTTTTTTCACTCATGATGACTTAAAAATTACTAGATAAGTCTCTATAAGACTACTCTTTTCCAATTCATTTTGTAGTTTTAAAAACATGCTTACAAACCAATAATTCTCCTTTGATCTAATCTAACATTTTTCTGTTTTTTTCTAAATTTTAGATTGTATTCATATTTTAGTGAGAAAGACAGAAATCAATTCAAATAAAAGTTGAAAAACTCTAGCTTGCCTCCCAGAGGAGTGTGCACCACACCAAATGTCTATGGGTCCTGTGTTTCCTTCATGTTGTTCATCAAATGTGTTTCACAATTTCAGACTCTATTGTTGCCAAGTCTCCTTGAAATAGTGTCATTTGTTGCCACCACCCATTTATAATTCAGACTTCATGTCATATAATTAATATCCAGAAATATACATGATCTATTTGAAGTTGTAAAATAAACTCAGCCAAGACAGAATTCTCTGCATCAGTAGTTTGTAATCATTTTTGGGCTCACAGATGCTTTAGAGAATGTGATAAAAGTATGAATTGACTCTTTCAAGGGAATACATGTGTGTATACACACATATGCACATATTTATATATAGACACATATATTACATATATGCATATATGTAAATTATCAAATTATATACATTATTATCAAAAATATTTATTATTAATAAGTGTTAGGACCCTCCAAGTATCCTGTAGGTTTTTCTGGTCACCAGATTGGGAAATCTTTCTTAAGCAGGCCTCCATATTTGGTTTTATCTACTCTGGGCACTATTGTTTCGGCAGGTTCAAATTTCTCTGTATAGCATTATCTGAAGTAGACTTTTACTCAAGTTTTATGAAATTGGCAGGATTTATTAATAGTAAAAAACTTTAGAATAAATATCTCAAATAATAAATGATATAGTGGTTCTAATATGAGTTTCTAGAGCATTAACAATGACAGGAAAGCTATCATATAAAAACTATGGAGGAACTATAAAAACTAGGGAAAGTTTTAATAATATTAAGACCAGAAAAGCAGGAATATTTTCCTCCCCTGCTGCACTAAACATAATGAAGTCCTTTGCTCTTTCTCAATTTGGAGAAACTTCCTGAAACTCCCCTACATAAGCAGAAAGAAAAAATCACCTAGAAACAGATCTTTGTTCTTTTTTTTTAAAGCAACTTAATTAACATAGCTTATCAATTAAATTATTTTCAAAAGGTTACTGTTTAGTTATCTTGTTCTTAGAGACAAAACAGTAAAATAAATAACCATCACTAGGAAAATGCTTATGTAAAAATAGTCCATTTGTATAGTGAACTATTATGCAGCCACTAAAAAAATAATTTATCTGATTTAAGAGTATTTTTGTGATTTAATAGTGAGAAAAAGAAAATAAAGAAATGTGTGTAGAGTAAGAATCATTTCTATGAATTAATAAAAAACCTTCATATGTATATGTGTATATAGGTATAAGGTTAGGTATATTTATATATATATGCTTGTTGCACGTGCATAGAGAAAAACAGAATAATATCTACTATGTTGTTAATATAGATTTCATGGATTGAGGGTGAGTGAGGGATGTGAGTGGAAAAGAATAGGAAAAAGAGAATAAGAACCAGGTTGGAAGTTGTGGGGGAGGCAGATCTTTATTCTTTAGAGACCTTTGAGAATCTATAAATTTACACAAATTTAAATAAAATATACACTTTGTGCAAAAAAAAAAATTCTCAGCATGACTGCACTATGCCTCATTATTCAGAGATTGAAAGGGAATGGACCTATTTATATAAGAAAATCAGAAGTCTTCCTGGTGGTGAGAGTGAGCAAAGAAGCTGATCGAACACAATCTCCCTCTTTCTAAGGTTCATGGTTCTCAAAATCTATCAGATGTATTTGGGTATCCTTGATCAAGGAATCATTTACTATAATTTACCATCATAAATGACATTAATTGACTGACCATGAGAGAAAAGAGTCAGAATTATGATGTAGCTTTAACAAAGGACATAAAGCTCTTCACATGGCTTAGTGACTTGGGAAAAATTATATGTAGACCTTGAGGAAAAATGATGTGTTGGCAAATTATAGTGGTCCAAGGAGGGTCCTCTGTTATCTACTATTAGTTACACTTCTCTGAGTGAACTCTGATGGAATTTGGCACTGAGAGTGACTCCAGAAAAAGAGACTGCTAACAATGAGTTCTCTGAATTGGTTCTAGGATTTATGGAATGAGATCTATAATCTAATTAGGTCTAAAAGCATTAATGACTCTTTCTAATAGTAAAAAAGGTGCTGATACTCTATGACATCCCCTGGAAAGCGGTTACTCAAATTATCATGCTAAGATGCTTGTAATTCAATGTCTATAAAAGGCAAGTTTCTGGGTGATCATATATTTGCTCCCATAGAATATTTTAGTGAACATAAATAGAATAATGCAGATGGTTGTTTGGTTGCTTGTAACTGCACTGGGAGGCTTGAAGGAAAAAAATGATGAACTTGGAGCTTTAAATTCTTTGTTTTAAGCTTTGAATAAGAAGCATGAAAGCCTCTGTGACTTCCCTGAAAGAACATCTCCTTCCTTCAGTCACAGGGCCAATATTTCTGAAAACCAAAACAAACAAATTGAACTCCTAAACTTGTGGGTCTCTTGTTAAAATCAGGGCATTGATTGCAAAGGAATGAGAGTCTAACAGTGGGGTTAGAGGACAGATTCCAATGAATATGAGAAACTTGAAGTAGGCTGACTGACCTGCTCAGATGCTAACTTCCTGAAAAAGGAAATATGACTCAAAAGAGCCCAGAAGGTAGAGCTCAGAGCCTTGGAGAATTATCCCCAAGCTTTCAGACCATTTGAGCAACTTCCAATATTATTCTGTATGAATTTCAGAAATTCTATGAACCAGTGATTCACTTGAGCCTCCCATTTCCCACAGTTCCAACAGGAGTGTCTGTAGTGGTTGTCTGATATTCTGTACACCATTGTATGCTAGGTGTGTGGGGAGCACACAACTCATCTGTTCAATTTCACAAATCAAAATGAACTGTGCTCAAAGAGCTATACTTAAGAAACTATACCTGAGGCGCCTCATCCACACTTGGACCTGATTTAAAAGACAAGATTGCAGACTTTGAGCCAATGAAATAATGGAATGAGACTTTTTGGGCAGCTTGGGAGGGAGAGAGTGAATTTTGTGTATGGGAGGGATGTGAATCATCAGGGGGCCAGTGAGCAGATGGTGAAAGTCAGCATCCGATATGGCCCACAATCATCTCTACCTCTGGGTATTCAGTCTTTTGTATAATTGCCTGCCCTTGTGAGTGAGCTGGATTTAGTGACTCACTTCTAATAAATATGATATAAGTAATAATATATCACTTCTGAGATTAGGTTATAAACATCTTAAGTGTATTCTTACTCACTCCCTCTTAGAGCACTTGCTCTGAGTGAAGCCATGACACCATGTTGTAAAGTTTCCTATAGCAAGGTCCACACAGAGATGCCAAGATCCAGGGATGAATTCAGACCCTCAGTCCAATAGCTCACAATGAACTGAAATTTGCCGAAAATCTGTATGTGCCTTTGGAAGCAAATTTCTACTCTAGTCAAGCTTTCAGATGAGAGTACAAGTCCAGCTCAAAGTTTGATCACACAGTCATTAACCCTTCAAGCTGCTCCTAAACTCACGATCTACAAGAATTGTGAGATAATATTTGAAGTTTTAAGCCGCTAAATTTTGGAGTAATTTGTGGCAAAATGTATAACATATATAGTACATCTAAAGTGAATAAACAGAATTATAAGATATATAGGATATGGTTCTGAAACCAGTATCTTAGGTTTTCCACAAAGCAACTGAAAAGTAAACCTAGCAGCCTTTTCAAGAGGGTATCTTTTCTGCTCTGGTTTCCATGACATGTGTTGCTCATTATCATTAGTTTTCTCTTGTGAAATTAATATTCTTTTATTTCTTCGTATCATCAATGGAATTTAAAATTCCACTTATTTGTTTCCATGCCCTTACTATTAAGTTTTAGCCTCCTGGCTAACTGCCTTCAGTGCTGCAAGTATATCTTAAGCACTGGATCTTTAGCAGTTCATTTTCAAAGCAGAGTCTATTTGTAATGTGTTCTACAAAATACCAGGTATCTGCTTTACTTGTTAACCTTGGGATGGCTGTTATCTGTTTGCTTTGCCCTGCAGGTCCTTCTGCAGACTAATCATATTTTTTTAGTCAGCTGTGTCATGCCTGCATGCAGGGACAAATGAGTTTTTATTCTTACTCTCATTACAAGAAGCAGGAAAGGGGAGGAAAAATATGCCTGCAATCTTATATAGTTATTCAATAGCTCTTTTACTAAAATTTTATTTTGCAAAGAGCATACAGCCAAATTTTAGTCTCAATTATTCCTGTTGTTGAAGCATAATTGTTAGCAGGTCCTTTCACTCTCAAAAGTGTCCAGATATAAATGATAAATTTTGACAACTGCATTTATAATCCAAATTGTCCAATCTAAAGAGGCATTATTGAATTGTGATTAGGAGTGCCAGTTTTATCACCAGAAAATTGAAATCCTAATGCCACCTTTTTTCAGCTTTTTGCTTTCAAGCAAATTTTTTTCCCTGCTCCTCATCTCCAAAATTGGAGAGAAAAAAAGTAATAGGAACTCACAAGTTGTTATGAATATTCGATAAGTAAATACATGTAAAAAACTGAGAAAAGTACAGGTATATTGCTGGTTCAGTTCTAGACTACCACAATAAAGTGAGAATCACAGTAAAGCAAGCCATAATCTTTTTGCTGCTGGAGAGTCTTGCCTTCAATTTGTAAAAAATGCAACACCCATGAAACACAATAAAGCAAAGCACAATAAAACAAGATATGCCTGTAACTGTTACATAGTAATCACTCAATAAAAGAATATTGTCATGATTAATTTTCTGTGTTAATTTGACTAGACCATGAACTACTCAAACATGGTCAAACATGGTCTGTATGTTTCTTATTTGGATGAGGTTAACACTGGCGTTGGTAGACTGAGTAAGGCAAATTGCCCTCCCTCATGTGGATGGGCCTCATCCAGTCAATGAGGCCTGACTAGAATAAAAAGGCTGACACTCCCCTGAGTAATGGAGAATTCCTCTTGACTGACTACCTTCAAAATGGGACATTGACTTTTTTCTTACCTTAAAATTAAACTGAAAAATTGGTATTTCCTAAGCCTTCAGATTAAACCTACACCATTGGGTATCCTAGGACTCCACCTTGCCAACTCACCCTGCAGTTCTTGGGACTCGTCAGCCTCCATAACTACATGAGCCAATTCTTCCTAATAAACAAACAAACAAATGAACAAATATCCTATTAGTTCTGTTTCTCTGGAGAATCCTGACTAGTACGAGTATTAAATAGTCTATGACAAAATTGCTTAGTAACCAACTGTGTGTGCTAGAGAAGGAAGAGGATGCGTTCTTCAACTTTTCTACCTGTAGTTTTTAAAAAGGACAGGGGGATCCTGAGCAAATCAGTTTATAAAATGTAATCACTCAATAAAAAATATCGTCATGGTTAATTTTCTGTGTTAATTTGACTGGGCCATGAACTACTCAGATACATGGTTAAACATGGTCTGCAGAGAATGTGAATGTGATTAAATTAGCATAAAATGAAAAAGAAAAGTAAATTATCATTCAGGAATTTGGTTCTCAGACTTTGAATATCATGATGATGATGATAAGATGATGATGATGATGATGGCTATGGTTATGAAAATCAAAACAACTATTAAAGTCATCATTTCTCTTAAGCTACAAAGCTACGAAGATTTGCATCTAGCTGTGAGGTAAATAATATTTTGAAAAGTCAAAGAAAAAAATTTGTTCTTCATCATTAAAAGACAAATTATTCAAATAAAAACAATAATGAAGCACAATTTAACCTATCAGGATATCAAAGTATTTTATTTTCTTTTCAAATAACAATAAATGGTGTTGAATAGTATCCTGGTAAATAGGTAGTTTCTTAAGTTTAAAGCAATTATAACCTTAGATATAATTTAATTTTAGAAGAGCTTATCTAGGAAAATAATCAGACAGACACACCCAAGAAACAAACAATTAGTCTTCTTTGAAAGGGTGAATAATTAAAAAGGCAATAAGTACTCCAATTATATCACACTATTTTAAGAGAACATTATGCATATATTAAAATTACATTTATGAAAATCTTCTAATGGCATACCAAAATAATGTTAAATGACAAAAAAAATCAAGATATAGTATGACTGCAACCAAAGTTTTAAAAATTTTAAATCAGGCAAATAAAGCATAATGTTAATTTTATTTCTGGGTAAGAAAATCAAAGTTTTTTAAGATGATATTTTCAAAATTTATAAATATATTTCCTAAATTTTCACCAATAATACTTTAACTACATGGTGAATGGAAGAAATTACAAATATTCTAAATAATAAATAAAAACTTAATCTGTTTATTTGTTGCTATTTATTTTATGCTTAGCAGCATGCCTATAATGAACTTACAATCTGATTGAGGAAATAAAATATTTGCTGAACAAAGATGAGCTTGGTATTTGCCACGTTGATTTTAAAGTACAACCAGGCTCAAAGAAATCTCTTGTGTCACCCAGATATGTATGCTAGGAATCACCTGTCACTTTGAATGTCAACTTTGCAAACAATATAAGTCTTTCACTCTCAGGAGCAAAGTAGGAACCTGTATCTCCCACATAACATCCATAATATAAATACTGAGATTATGATTGAATGAATGTATTAAAGTCCTAAATTATTATAAGTGTATTATTTATTAATCTCCACAGTAGTGCTTCCATTTCACTGAATTTTAATATTCTTGGTTGTTTTCTTTGCATATAAATTAATAGAATTACAAATTCCTACAATTTCAACTCACTATATTGCTCTAAGTGAAAGTCTCCCCTAAAATCACCCATAAAAGATAACTGTTGTTAACAGTCCATGTTTTTCCTCTAAATGTCTTTCTAGGTATCAATGCCTGTCTGCCTGTCTGCCTCTCTCTCTCTCTCTCTCTCTTTCTCTCTCTCTCTCTCTCTCTCTCTCTCTCTCTCTCTCTGTTTATATTACTAGATCATGCTTTAGAAACTATGAAATGACTTTTTAATTAAATATATATATACAATATCTGTATATCTAAATCTATCTAAAATTTTGTTAACATATCCAATAGCACGGTCTTTGTAATCATAAACACTACATTCAAATTCTACTACATATTGACTGTGTCATTTAGAATCAAATTATATAAATCTCTCAAAAGCCCAATTTCCTAATACATAAAATGCAGATAATGTTTTCTGACTCATAGGATTCTAATGAAAATTCAGCGAGATAATATATGTAAAGCTCTTAGAACAATACCTTACAGATGAATGTTAAATATGTTCAGTTGTCTTTCAGTGTTGTTGGTATTATTTATTATTAGTTTATATTTTACAACTAAATAATATTTTGTATTTTATATGCATGAAATATTTTCTTCCATTTCTATTGTAAAATTATGTTATTACATGATATGTGTTGTTACCAATATATAATAGATAAACATACCCATGTAAATATTGCTTGATTATTCTTATAAGTGTAATTATGGATATAATTTATTTCATCTTAAATATTTTTAAATCGTTACTAAAATATATGAGAGTTATGACAATGCTTCTTTTTATACATACCTATAAACAATCAATATTTTTAGCTTTTTAAAAAAGTTTCCCAAAAATAAAAGAGGTAAAAATTATTTTCTCTTTTTATTTTCCAGGTCTTTAAGCATTTCGGTTGAACTTCACTACATCTCTTTCTTAATGTATGGATATTAGAGATCTGAATTTGACGGCATATAAAAGAATTCCGTCTGATTAAATAAAAAAATGAGGAATTTAGAAATTTATTTCTTTTTCATTACAAATCAGGAGATAGCTTTATGCACTGGGTTCCTATTTTAGGTAAAAACAATAAAAACATTTGTATAACCTATCTGAGGAAAGTGAAGATTTCCCCAAATGCCAAACATTTCTGCTTAGTCAAATTGGCAAGAACTGTCATATGGCTAACTGCAAGGGAACCTAGGAATACACCTAGCAGAGTTCATCACTGCCTGATCTCAGACTTCTAGCCTCCAGAACTTTGAACAATAAATTTCTGCTATTTATAAGCTATCCACTCTGTGATATTTTGTTAGAACAGCCTGAACAGACTAAAACAAAAATTGGTAGCTAGAAGTGGGGGTGCTGCTATAATAAATACCTAAAAGTGTGAAAGCAACTTTGAAAACCGGGCAGTGGGCAGAGGCTGGCTAAGTTTTGTGATGCATGCTAGGAAAAGTCTCTGTTGCTGTGAACAGACCATAAAAGTGATTTGGGTGAGAACTCAGAAGAGGAGACCTGCACAGAGAGTCTGCCTTCTTAGAGAATACCTAAATGGTTGAGAACAGAATAAAAAATGTGGATGGTAAAGGCCATTCTTATAGTCTCAGTGAAAATGAGGAACTAAGAAATGAGGAACTACATTCCACTTTAAGGTAGCAAACAGTCATACAAAGGAGCCCCACATGGCAAGGAATACAGTAAGCCTCTAGGAGCAAAGAACTGAATTCTTTCAACAATCTAATGAGCTAGATGTGCATCTTTACTCAGTCAAACTTCACAAGAGACTGCAGCCCCAGCCAACACTTTGAGTGCAGCTTTGTGAGACCCTCATTGGAACACTGAGCTAAGCTGTGCCTGGACTCCTGAACAAAAGAAACTGTGATAAAATAAACGTTTACGGTTTTAAGCCAAATTTGCAGTGATATCGTTATGCAGCAATAGATAACTAGCACATTGCTTTTCTCACAGAGTAGCCTCGAGAAAGCAATCCAAGGGAATACAAGTGGAAGCTACAAGGTCTCTTAGGTATAGCCTCTGAAACCAAATAACATCACTAGATCCCATCCATAGGTGGAAGCAAGTCAGAAAGTAACTTGGTATTCAAAGAGTGGGGTAATAAACTCCAAGTCTTGACGGGAGGAGCAGAAAATCACACTGCAGAGGACAATGACAGTAACTGTTTCACACAACTTTAAAAAACAATCCAAAAAAATCTAACTATGGGAGGTGAACACACAATGTAAATATATATGCTTTACTGTTAAAATGTACAGCTGAGATAGATGATTGGATAAAGAAGCTGTGGTACATATATACAATGGAACATTACTCAGCCATAAGAAGAGATGAAATACTGCCATTTGCGACAACATGGATGGACCTCGAGATAATCATGCTAAGCATAATGTCAGACAGAAAAAGTTGAAAATTACATGATATTACTTATATGTGGGACATAAACCTAAAAGTAACAAATGAACAGGACAAACAAACAGAAACTCATGGACATGGACAATAGACTAGTGGTTACCTGAGGATAGAAGGTGAGGGAAGAAGGGGGAGGTAGATGGGGTAAAGGGAGTCAAATATGTGGTGACAGAAAGAAATCTAACAATGAGAGGTGAACACACAATGTAAATACCTTATTGTAAAATGTACAGCTGCAGCTTATCAGATTTCATTAGCCAATGTCACCATAAAAAAATTAATTAATTAAAAAAAATGTACCACTTAAGCTTACTGGATTTCATTAACCAATATCACCATAAAAATAAATGAATGAGTGAATGAATGAATTAAAATAAAATAAAACAAAACAAAATAGAAGATAAAAAAACAATACCCCAAACTCTAGTCTCTGATCTTGGTAATTCACATCCCTAACACATGGAAAATAAACTCATCTCCTTCTCTAAAGATCCCCAAGGTCTCACTGAGCATGGCTTCAGGCTCATAGCCCATGAGATACAGATCAGACAGGAGCCAATGAAATGGACTGAAATAGAGCATTATCATTTTAAAGGTTTTAAAATTTGTTTTCTTTTCTTTTTCTAGGATAAAAGAAATCTAGAAGAAAGTGTTCCCTGTTAATGTAACCCACTGTATACAATCAATACAAAAAATTACTGGATAAGAGACCACTCCAAAAAATAGAAACATATTGCTATCTTCCATTTCAAATTTACTCCTTTCTCTCCAAACTCTCAACTTAGTTTTACTTTCTGTCTTAAATTTTTCTACTCTATATAATAACTACAACCACCACTGAAAGCAGTAGCTCACTTGCTTACCCTGTAGCCACTAAGAGTTTATAATCCACCTATCTTAAAAGTGGTGGCAATGAATTTAGCTGCAAGAAAATATAGCAACAGCGTGTCAGAGCAGGAAGGTGGTATATAATTATCCTAGAAATAGAAATTAATCAAGTATAGATTACTGAAGTTTTTTGGTTAATATTTTTATTATTTTGTTACCTTTTTCTTTAAGTAAAGTAACTGCCATTTCAGACACTGGAGTGTGTTCATTTTCTTAAATGATGGGTAGTTCCCTTTACTAGAATATGCTACTTTTTCACTTGCTAGCTTCTATTTGCACCCACAGATTCCTCTTGTGGGATGGGAAAAAAGCTGAAGGTTAATGTTAAATAAATCTGCCCTATTAGTCCTTATACTCTAGAGCAGAGGTTTGCAAGCCTTTTTCGTAGAGTCAGAAAGTAAATATTTTAGGCCTCACAGGCCGCACGTAAGTCTATAGTAACTTCTTAACTCTGCAACTGGAGGCTGAATGGAGGCAGAGATAATGTGAAAAGGCATCCTTGTGACTTAAATAGCAGGGCTGGATTTGGTCAGCAGGCTGTGGTTTGCTGACTCCTGCCTTAGGGCAACACTGTCACCTAGGAATGTGAGCCACATATCTAATTTTACATGTTCTAGTAGCCTCATTTAAAAAACTGAAAAGCAAAAGGTAAAATGAAGTTTAATGCCATATTTCATTTAACCCACTATATACAAAATATTACCATTTCAACATGTAATCAATATATAAAATTGTTATTTTATAGTAATTTGCTTATCAGATTATTATATTTAACATACTTTTTATATCTTAATGTTTTAAAAAATCTCTAGATATTTCATTTTGTATGAACTTCAGAATTTAGTGCATATTTATATTTACAGCACATCTCAGTTTGGACTCTCCATGTTTCACATGCTTAATAGCCACATGTATGTAAGTGGCTACCTTATCAGAAAGCACAGCCTTAGAGAATGAATAAAATAAAAACAACAGGAAATATTATCCAAAAGCTATTTCAAGCTACCTTTATTTGCTATTTATTTATTTATTTTAATTTTTTATTTTTATTATGGTGACATTGGTTAATGAAATTCAGCAAGTTTCAGGTGTACAATTCAACAGTAAAGCATATATATATATATATATATATATATAAAAATATATATACATATATTTATATATATATTGAATTGTGTGTTTGCCACCCAGTTAGATTTCTTTCTGTCACCACATATTTGACCACTTTTACCACATCTACCTCCCCCCTCCCTCCTTGTGTCCTACCCTCTGGTAACCACTACTCAAGCTACCACTTGCCAGTTCAATTTCTCTTATATTATATCTGAATTAGAAATTTTAATTAGATATTTTAACATTCAATAAGAAGAATTCACGGTGTTTTCTAGCTTTACCTAACAAGGGACATACATAGAGAAAAACATTGTAGTGGTTAAATGACTGTTCTTATTAAGTAGTTGAGTAGTTTGATAGTAAGTTTTTGAAGTTTTGTGATCACACAAAATAGTTTGGTGTCTTGTTAATGATATAGGATTCTTCTAGAGATTCTATTTTAATGGATTTGGACTTTGGTCTACATATTAATATTTAACAAATATCCCAAATGGTTTTTTAGAACCCAGATATGTTTATATAAAGTTATCTAGTGAAAACTATACACATGCATATATATTGATTCATATAATAACCTGGAAACTAAAATTAAGTTTATTCTTTAAACACTTGAACAAACAAACAAACAAAAACAAGTTCCTTGGTATAGAAGTGGATTTTGGAAATTTTCATCATTCCTTCACTCAACAAACAATCCTTATCCATTCTTCATTTTATCTGCTTTATTTTCTCATATTTCTTTTCTTGGTTTTATTTTCCCTTCATTTTCCTGTTATTCCTTACAAGTTTAACTTCTTTCTTCCTGTGACCTTTCTCTCACCACCCCCAGGATTTTACTATCAACTTCTCACTAACAAATTTACTCTCTTTCCTTTATCCTTACTCTAACTTCCATAGTTGGTTTTCTTCATGCCACTGTATTCCTTATAATTCCTCCACATATGTCCCACTATATCCATGACTTAAATCACTTCAATAACCAGCTTTCACTTGACTCAGTTCAAAATTCTTCTTCAATAAAACTGACTGAAATAGAGCATGAGATTTCATCAATTTGCCACAGACTGTTAAAAATGAAACAGACTTCAAAAATAGTTCGTGCCCTTAGAGATCTCTGCTCTAGTGGAGAGAATTTTTCAGTTATATGATATATTCCAGAGTGTTTCCAGAAGATGGGTGACTTGCTGTTTTCTACATCAGTCTTCAACAGTTACAGTAATTTGGTAAACACAAACCAAGTGATAAATGGGAAACTGTGGACATTTTAACTGAAGGACAAAAAGGGAACACCAAAGAAAGTAACATAGAAAAATGAAAAGACAGAGATGGGAATCAGAGAAAGGCAAAGAGAGACAAACATAAACAAAGACAGAGGAAAACAGAGGCAAAGAAAGAATAAAGCCAAAGAGAGAAACAATAAGGCACCCAACAAGAGACAAGGAGAAAAAAACTGGACAGGAAATACATAAAAATAATATGATTAAATATCTTTAGATGACACCACTATGAGATATTTTTATTTTTTATTCTTTGTTTTTCATGTTTCTTACATGTAAACATCTATTATTTTTATAACTAATTCAAAGATATATTTTATATTATAAGAAAAATATGTAGTTTTTGAGTAAAATTTAATATAAAGACCAAATAATTTTACCCATCCTAGTGTAAAACTATAACATATATTTATACCGTTGATCTGAAAAAAAAAAAAGATTTTAAGTAATAAAGGAATCTAAACTCTTGTGTTATAAATATGAGTTTTAATCTCAGAGCTGCTTTAATGGAGTAATAATTAAGCTTTTGCAACTGAATCTGGGCTCTCAAAATTCTAAATTCTCTTGGTCTCTAAAAGTGTTAGTTTTCTAATAATTTCCTAATAAGCAAAGATATAAGAGCATCTAAAATCTTGACAGTAAAGATTAAAATAAAACTTTAAATTTATTGTCCTAGAAAACTCATGTACTATTGAAAAGATAAATAAATTAGAAATTCTTTTTAAAACATATTAACAAAAGAAGTTTAATATTGAACTGTTTGAGATATCACAAACTCTATTATATTCAATTCACATTTTATATATAAGATATTCCCACTTCCTAAAATTCTAAGGCATTCTTCTTTCAGAGCTTACCTATTCTCTTCTTAAGATTGAGTTACCTAAATCAACTGTTTAGTCTTTAATAAACATATTTTATCTTCTGCTTTATGCCAGAATTGTTCCAAATCCTTGTTAAAAAATATAATTTAAAAGTGCCCTACCTTTAAGATCATGTAAAATAATATCTACAATTAGTGTTATAAAGGCTCTAGCAAAAGTAGGAATGAAGGACTATATACAGCATCCTTAGGCATCTAGACGATATTTCATCAATGGTAGATGCCCCCAATATATAATAATATATTTAAATTAATAGACTTGAGTAGTCAAAATAACTTGAATTTATGTAAAATTGATTTGCTCTGTTTTTTATAAACTAAAAAGCAATGTTGACATGACCTAATTCTTTTACATATAACTTGGTAATGTATCTTGGGAGACTTTTTTTTTAAGGGTAAATAATACTGTTGGGAAAATAATTTACCAACAAGCAATCTGTACAACCAATACAAAATTAGTACATCCTTTAAGAATTTTGTTTTAATTCTTTCTTTCAGAGTTTTATTTATTCTGTATCTGGCCTTATTTTTTATAAATCCATTATACTTAAATCTTCTTTAAATCTTCTTTTCCATCTTCACTTTTAACTTAATATTTGAAGACTTTGTAACTTGAAATAAAAGATTTAAAGGTTTTAAAACTAACAAGTAAAAAGTAAAAAGTAATTTTTTGAGGCATATTAACCTAAAGCTCTGAATCAAAAATAAACTCAGGCTTTCTAAGATAGTAATTTTAGCAGGCAGCAATCTGTATAGGTGCACTTCACCTCTTTTTAAAAGCCCTTTAGTATCAAAGGAATATATGCAAAAAAGTAATAGGGATTCAGAAAGCAGTTTTCAGAATGAGAGAATTAATAGGAGAAAGCAGCTCCTTTCATCTTTCAATTCTTTTTATGTCATATACTTGTGTTAACCGAAATATAACCTAGATCCTGAACAATCAAGACACAAAGATGGTCGGTTTTTACCTTTTATTTATACAGCCTGGTGGTGAGTAGATTTAGACATTAAATCATCAGAAGAATCATCTATGAAAATGAATACCATATAAAATAATAAGTTAATGAAATAAATGCACAAAAGAAGTAATACTAATTAATAGAATTTTATTATAATACTTTGACTATGTAGTATTGGTTTAATACAAGTTGCCTTGGAAACTATTCTAGGAGATTTCATTTTCAGAGCTAAAATGATTTTCCTAATGAGAACAATGGAACGGTAAAAGTATGCAATCAATTCCTCTGCCATCTCCCCCGAAAAGGAAATAAATGGAAATCCTGTATGTTTGAAATTAGCGGTTTATGCAACCACAAATCCCATATTTAAAAAAAATTATTAGTTTGCAATATTTATTGGTAATGCAGTGTTGCTATTACCAAGTATTGTGTTTCTAAGTTTTGTTATTAAATCACTGCCTAGTAATTAAGCAAGTGGGTAAATGAGAAGGCTTTGGAACTGTATGGCTTGGGGTTGAATCCCAGGTCTGCCATTTATGGCTAGGTGTTCATGAATAAGTTTTTTAAACTTGCTCTGTCTTAATTTCTTCATCTGCAGAACTCACAAAATGGCCTGTACCTGCCTCACAGTACACATAGTAGAACCTCAGTAAATGTTAATTATCATTGATAAAGAACGCTGATAACAGGCTTGGCAACAGTACTGTGGGAACACAATCCTATGGGGTACTTATTGTTATTTTCCAGTTTTTGTTAGTTTTCAGATAAGAAAAATAAGACAGTTAAGAAACATCCCAGCTACATAGAATCTGTAGGATTAGGATTCTAACTGGATCTTCTGACTGTAAGTGTACCATCTTAATCCACATCTTGGTTCATATTCTGATCAGTATCTTCCTGTCTTATCCTCTCTGCTATTCCACTCCACCCCAGCCAACTTCATCATCATCACCACTATCACCACTGGTTATTGATTTCTAACTATATTCCAGATTTGTTATTTTATAGTCACTACCTAATTATTTCTCATAATACCTCTGGAAATTTGGCATAATGTTATCCTATTTTAAAGAGGAAGACACTGAAGCTTTAAAGTGCTCAGGTAAGTTTTTCAATCTTTAAGCTAAGTGATAAAACAAAACAGAGTTGAACCATTTATTTTTAATGCTAACTTTAAAAAAAAAAAACAGCTTTGTTGAGATATGTCATATACCATACAATTCACCCATTTAAAGTATATATTTCAATGGTTTATGTATATTGCATTACTTTTTAAATACAGTAAAATATATATAACAAAATTTACCATTTAAGCCATTTGTGTACAAAAAATTCAGTGACATTAATTACATTCATAGTGTTGTGTAACCATCAACACTATTTCCAAAATGTTTTTATCACCCCAAATATAAACTCTGTAATCATTAAATAATAACTTCACATCCCCCTTGCCCAGCCAGTGGTAACCTCTAATTTATTATGAATTCTGTCTCTATAAATTTGCCTATTTAGATATTTCATATAAATGAAATTATGCAATATTTGTCCTTTGTGCCTGGTTTATTTCATTTAGCATAATGTTGTCAAGGTTCATCCACATTGTAGTATATATTAGAACTTCTTTCCTTTTCATGGATGAAAATTATTTCATTTTATGTATATACTATATTTTACTTATCCATTCATATGTTGATGAATACTGAATTGTTTTTACCCTTTGGCTATTGCTAATAATGCTGTAATGAACACTGAATTACAAATATTTGTTCAAGTACCTGTTTTCAATAGCTTTGGATATGGACCTAGGAGTAGAATTGCTGGGTTATATGGCAACTCTATATTTAATTATTTTTTTGATGAATCGCCAAAGCGTTTTCCACAGCAGCTGCATCATTTGACATTCCCACAGCAATGTAACAAGGTTCCAACTTCTTCACATTTTGGCAGATGCTTAATCTCTCTCTCTCTCTCTTTTTAATGATATCCATTCTAGTAGGTGTGAAGGGGTCTCACTGGTTTTGATTTCCATTTACCCAATGAATAATGATATTGAGCATCTTTTTACATGCTCCTTGGACATTTGTATATCTTTAGAAAAATGCATATTCAAGATCTTTGCCCATTTTTAAATTGTGTTGCTCGTCATTTTGTTGTTAATTATGAGTTTTTATATATTCTGGCTATTACATCCTTATCAGATATATGATTGCAAATATTTTCTCCTATAGGTTGTCTTTACATGTTCTTGATATTGTTCTTTGATGTACAAATTGTTAAATTATGATGTAGTACAATTTATCTTCTTTTGTTGTTGTTCCTGCTTTTGTTTTATATAAGAATCTATTGCCAGATCCAAGGTCATGAAGATTTATTTCTGTGTTCTTAGAACTTTGTGGTTTTAGCTCTATATTTAGGTTGTCAATCATTCTGAGTTAATTTTTGCATATGGTGTGATTCAAGGGTCCCACTCCATTCTTTTGTACGTAGAAATCCCATTGTCCCAGCCCCATCTTTTGGAGAGATTTTTCTTTCTTAATTTGGTGAACTCGATGTCTTTGTCAAAAATTATTGACCATAGATGTATGGGTTTATTTATGAATCTTCAATTATATTTCATTAAAATATATGGCTATATTCATGCCAGTATCACACTGTAGCTTTGTAGCAAGTTTTGAGATCGGGAAGTATATGTCCTCCAACATTGCTATTCCTTTTCAAGATTGTTTTGGCTATTTGGGGTCACTTACAGTTTCATTTAAATTTGAGGACCAGTTTCAAAAGCCATTGAAATTGTGATATGGAGTGTGTTGATTCTGTAGATCATTTTATGTAGAATTGACATCTTGGCAATATTAAGTATTCCTATCTATGAACACAAGATGTCTCTCCATCTATTTAGGGCTTCTTTATTTCTTTCAGCAATGTTTTGTAATCGTTAGTATACATTTCTTTCATCTGCATGGTTAAATTTATCCTCAGTACATTTTTCTTTAATATGTTATTGTAAATGGAATTATTTTCTTAATTTCTTTTTCTGACTGTTCATTACTGATAGAAACATGACTGATTGTTGTATGTTGACCTGGAACCCTGCAACTTTGCTTAATGTGTGCATTACCTCTACTAGCTTTCTCATGAATTCTTCAGTATTTTCTATTTTGGAATTATGTCATCTATGAATAGAGAGTATTATTTCTTTTCTATTTCGAATGCCTTTTATTTCTTTTTTTTCGTCTAATTGCTCTGTCTAGACTTTCAATTCAATGTCAAATAGCACTAGTGAAAGCAAGCCTCCTTAACCTGTTTCCAATCTTGAAGGGAAAGTTTCCTTTTTCACTCTTAAGAGTGTTAGCTATGGGTTTTTTTATAAGTGCTTTTTATCATGTTGAGGGATTTTCTTTCTATTCCTAGTTCTCTAATAGCTTTTTTTTTTTTTTATCAAAATGTCCTGGATATTTTCAAATGCAATTTCTGTATCAATTGAGATAATCTAATATTTTTTTTCCTTCATTCTAGTAATGTGATATGTTAAATTATTTTCTTATGTTGAACCATCCATGCAATCCAATTAGTTATGATATATAACCTTTGTAATGTGCTATTAAATTTGGTTTGCTAGTATTTGGTTGAAGATTTTTGAATCTGTAATCATAAGAGATATTGGTGTCTAACTTTTTTCCAGTGATGTTTTCTTATTTTCCTATGGTAAGAACACTTACCATCAGATATATCCTCTTAGATATTCTAAGTGTGCAATACATTACTATTTATTAAAGGTACAATACTATACAGAAGATATCTAAAACATATTTATCTTAACTGAAGCTTTATTTTTGTGGATTAATACCTCCCCATTTCCTCCTCCCTCGGCCCCTGTAACTAACATTCCAGTCTTTCATTTTATGATTTTGACTATTTTAAATACCTCATATAAGTAAAATTATACAGTAAAATTATATAGTACTGTATAATTAAGTGTATGGCCTATTTTACTTAGGTTAATATTCTTAAGATTCATCCATGTTGTTGCATGTTGTAGAATTTCCTTTTTTTTTTTAAGGTCAGATAGCATTCTATTGTATGCATATACCATATTTTCTTTACCCATTTATCTGATAGACATTTAGGCTGTTTCCAAATGTTAGATATTGTGAACAGCGTTGCAATGAATGTGGGAGTGTTAATATTTCTTCAGATTCTGATTTCATCTTTTATTCCTGAAGAATTTCCCCTATGTTTCCTTCTAGGAGTTTTACAGTTTCAGGTCTTATGTTAAGTCTAATGAATTTTGAGTTAATTTTTGTGTATGGGGTAAGATAAGAGTCAATTTCAGTCTTTATCATGTAGATATCAAGTTTTCCCAACACCTCAAAACCTCCCTCTCAATATGTTTTCACTAGTACTTCGGTCACTCAGTCTATACTGAACGTAATTTTCTAAAACGTCATCAAGAATTAAACAGAATATTAAGCATCTTGTAAACAGGAACCATATCTATTTAATTTTGTGTTTCCAGCCCTAGTGGACACCTGTTAGAGGCTTGTAAACGTATGTTGTTTAAACAAATTATACAGTGATCTCAAACCCTAGCCGCACCTTTAATTGGACCTTGTAAATGTGTCTGGCCGGCTCCCTCACACTATCCATGTGGGAGCTGCAATGATTGTATGATATGGCTCTGGGCTAAGATGTAGAACCTGACTCAAACTCAGCAAGTGAATCCTTCCTCTGAGTAACTTAGAATCAGAACTAAATGATTCAAGAATCGGTCTGATGGCTTTCTTAAAAAACAGAAAATATAAACTCGAAAGCTGAGAAAGATTGGATGCTTGCTGTAACTTCAGAGACGAATGAAGGTAATGTTCAAAGACAAAAATGAATCGAAAGCAGACTGCAAAGAATCCGCCTGTGGGCACCTATCTATGCTCCCAGGCCCTGCCTCTAGTCCATTCCTGGGGCTTTGCACATTCTTACTCTGTTTCTATGAGAGATTCAGAATCCTTAAAATAAGTTTCCCTTGTACAATAGCTCAAGTGGGTATTTTTTAAATCTATGAACTAATGAGTCTTAATTCGGTCCCACTATCATCTATGAACATTTTTCAAAATAAAAATGACAGGGCTTACCCCAGGAGATTCAGAATCAGCTTGAGACTAAGTGGGAATGAATGGACATGCTGGTCTTTTTAAACATTTTTTTTAAAGCTTCAGATTATTCCGATTCTCAGTCAGGTTTGAACTGTACCATGTGTTGTAGGAAAAAAAAATATTCATTCATTCATTCATTCATTCATTCAGAAGACAGCAATCCAGTACTGCAGGGATTTTGGATTTCATTAATTATATTAGACATGCATAACCATGTTAGACTTAAGCATGCTTTCAAAGAAATGCATCATATGTTTGAGCTGTTGATAAGTATTGAATGAATAAGGAGGGAAATAGGAAACTAAAATCATAGCAAACTCTTTTAGAAAAATCCATGTATCTCAGTCTCGAAAGTACCTTTCAATATTATAAATTAGAAAATTTTAACTGCTTAATAATACAGAAATGATGGTTATTTAGGTAAAGATGACAATTTGAAGTTAAATGAAAGGTTCAAAATAGTTCATGCAAAAAACCATGCAAATGAATTGTAAGTTAGGATTACCTTCTTGAAATGTTAAGACCATAAGACTGAAATTTTCATTTGATGTATTGCCAGATAAGTCTACCCTATGTAAATTCTGTCTATCTGCTCTGGGCCATTTTTCTCTGACTTATATGCTATTCATCATCTTGACATTACTAAAATAGCATAAGCCTCTATTGATAAAGATAATGCATTTTAAATGTCATTGCAGAAATTCTGTTTATATCTCCATGTACATCAGAAGAGAGTACTAAAAATTAGCAATATGTAAATAACCTGTTGACCACTATACAACTTGATCCCAGAGAAAAAACGTAAATGTGTAATGATGTCTCTCCATTAATTAACTTATTTATACCTCATAACAACTCTCTTAATTTTATGAAATGCGCAGAGATATAATCTACAAGACTAGAACCACACAGGGCTCTCAACTCTTAGGCCACCCATCTCCACTTATGCTGCTATTTAAGCATATTCACCTATATTTTGTATAATATAAAAGCCACGTATTCTTTCTGGTTGGTAAGTAAAAGAGATATTATTTCTTTTCCTTGCACTTTATAACCGTGAATTACAAAGCATTTATGTGCTTTTGTGACTATTCAATAATTTTTTTGAACTAAGTTTGCTCACTCAAAAATTTTTCCCTTTTATACAGATGTGATCACTGTTTATAAATTTCAATCAATGTATAAAAACTGAATGTACAGTTAAATAACTAGTATTGGTTTGGGAGCCAGAAGGTAGAAGTGTATCTTCTAGATGAGGAGGAGTCACTATTTCGCAGGATCTAGCTTTCAGTCTTAGAGGCACAGAAATAAGAAGTTCATTTGCAAATAGTTTTTTCAAGTTTATCAATCACATGCATTTCTGTTTTTCTGAACTGTTTATTCAAGTTTTTGTTCCATTTTTCTGTTGCATTGGTAAGTATTTTCTCATTGATTTGTAATAACAGTGTATTATAAATCTTTATTATACATAATGCAATATTTTTCCCGACTTTTTATTTTTCTTTGATTTGCTACTTGCCTTTTAGTTGTCAGTTTTAAATATTTGTGTGTGATCCAAACTATCAGTTTTCTTAATTGACTTATTTAGTTTGGTAACTATTCAGAATATTTATTAGAGATAACATAGAAATATCTTTTGAAAAAGTATAACTAAATGGAGATTTGGTCAGTCATCTTTCTTGTTTCTTGGTAATATGTACATGGTTGAGCTCTCCTTTCTTGAAATTCTTTCTTTGTTTTCCATGATAATACAGTCTCTTGCCTCTTTCCTCTCTTGCCCCTCTTTTTCTATCTTCTTCGGAGGCCCATCATACTTTACCTGAGGAATAATACTGCAATTCCTTAAGATTTGGTCCTAGGATCTCTTCTGGCATCATTTTGCACTCTCACTCTTGGAAGCCTCATTCATGCTAATGAATCTAGCTATAATCTGTGGCCCGTTGATTACTTACATCTTTATATCTCCAGCCTGAATCACTCATCAGAGCCCAAATTATATCCAACTGTCAACTTAACATACCTAGTAATAAATTTCAAAGGTACCTGAAACTCAGCATGTACAAAACTGAGTTCCTTATTTCCCCTTTCACTCCCCAGTGTGATCCTCTTCCAACATTAACTAACTGAGTGAACGTTGTCAATGTGCACATGAAATTCAGAAATTCAGCAGCTACTTTTGACATCACACTGTCCTTTAATTCTAAACCCACTGCAATATGAAATGGGGATACAATTGCATCTCTTGGATTCAACTATATCTCTTTATCTTTGTAAGCGGCCATCAGCTCTTTCCTCAACCACTGCGACAGCCGAAATCAAGAGTCAGTAAACTCTTTCTGTAAAGAGACATATAATAAATATTTTAGGCTTTTTTTTCTGTCACAACTACTGATTCTGAGATTGTAGTAACAATAGCAGCATGAACCGTAAATAAATGAATGAGCATGGCTGTGTTCCAATAAAATTTATTTATGGACACTGGAATTTGAACTTCATATAATTTTCATGCAACATGAAATTTTATTCTTCTTTTGATTTCAAATATTTAAAAATGCAAAAATCAATTTTAACTCATATGCCATATAAAAAACAAAAACAATGACAACAAAACAAAAACAAACAAAAGAACAGGCAGCAGGTTGCATTCAGCCCACAGATTCCTGGCTTTCTAATCTCTCATCTAAGTGGTCTTCCATCTCCTAATTGCATCTCTTTTAAATTTATTTTAAGATCGTAGATGGAAAGATATTGTGAAATTTAAATCTGATTAAGTCAGACTCCTAATCAATGACTTTCTTTTGCTTTTAAGGCAAATGTGAAACTTTTTGACATTGTTTCAAGGTTCTGTAGGGTCAGATTCCTACTTTTCTCTAGTCGCATCTTACACTATCTATCTCGACGGACCTTTCATCTCACACTCTATGCATTTCTCTCACCAATAATTTTTGATCAGTACATCTTATCAAAATAAGACATAGACTTCAATTCTTATTTTTTATGTCTGTATCACATATATGACATGCTTACCAAGTATGTTAGAAAAAGGTTAGAAAAAGATTAATTAGAAAAAAACTCATACAAACTATTTATGAAAAATGAATTTCACATCATTGCTTTCTTACAATTTACAAACAAAATATACCTTTTCTGGTTGTCAGATCCTATGTGGTAATCACGTGGTGCCATATAATTATAATCCTCAAAGCAGTTTCTAACTCTATTTCACATATTTCAGAAAATCATGCTAAATACCAAACAATCATAACTGAATAATTTAATAAGACCATGTAGTGGAATTTACAGATTCACTCATTTTGTGTAATAAAACAAAAATGATTATTACTCTAGATTAAATGTTACTTTCTACATTAATAATCTGTACTTTCTACCATTTTTAAATGAGCCTATTTAAATGATTTTCGACAAGTTGTTATATAATGTCCATAAGCCAATAAGTTAGAAATATGAGATTGTTATTATATCTGACAGTTGACTCTGTTTGGGGCACCCTGCACAATCTAATCAAAAGAAACTCACCTTGCTTCTACACCTATGCTGACATTTGATAGTACAATTAAATGGGTTATTTATGCTAAAGGTTATTAATATAATCATTAGATTAAATGTAAAGATTATTGGTTATATAAAGTGATTCTCTATAGTCGGAGTAATAGTAATAATAACATCTTGATTCTCCTATTAAAAACTATAATTCATACAGTAGAATATATAGATGTAAAATTATAGTGTACACCTGAAAATTATATAATCACATTTAACCAATGTTATCCCAACAAACAAAAAAATGAAAATAAAAAATAAAATAAAAACCATAATTCATTGCTCAAAGTTGTTATAGAAAATTGAACTAAATGTGGAAGTTATAAATTGTGGTTCCTCACAATGGCCATCCAAATGGCTAAAAAATAAATTATGAAAGCTGGATAACTTAGGAGTTCGATAGCTAATGTGATTTAAAGAAAAAACTTAAGGCTAAAGAACTAGTTAATTGATTTCAGACAAGTCACTTAACCTCTCTTAATCTAAAATATGTCAGGTTAAATGGGTTAACAACAGCAACCTCATAAAATAATATATATTATATAATTATGTGTGTCCATAAACATTGTTATACACATAAAAGGTAAGATAATGCCTACTATTCCATGGTTCATTTGCCTGGAAGATGAATCAATCTTTTATTGTTGGATTGTTCTAAAATATAACCAAATAGCTGATAAAAGTTGAACAATAACACTTTCAAAGTAGGTCATGCTATTTTAATCTGCAACCAATATGCATACCCTGTACCCTAAACTCAGAATCTACCCTGCTCTTTTTATTCCATAGCATTATCACAACCTAGCATGCAACAATTTTTCTGTATATATTTCCTTTCCTTCTTCCTCTACTATACTCTAAATTATGAGAGTTATGAGTACAAAAACATTGTCCTATATAGTGCAGAATTGAGAACACTGTTTATTATATGGTAAGCACTTAAAAACTATATGTTGAATAAATGAATTAATGAACTTTACACTTTGACTTTCTGATGCCTTCCTTACCCTACTTAGTCCCAGAGAGTTACTTTAAAGCCTCCAAAAATAACCTCTCATTCCAGTTCCATATTGTCCCACTGGCTCAAAAGACATTCCCTTAATGCCAGTGTATTTCTCTATACTTGCTCATCTATTCGTATCTAATTTTAGTAGTGTTAGTGATTCAGCTGTTGCAAATCATTTCGATCCACTTTCCAAGAAAGCAAATAGGTGTTTCATCTAATCTTTTGGGAGTGTTTTTGTGATTCAATGACTCATTTTTTTTCTTGGATCACTTAATTATATCAGAGAAACAAGGTGTCATAGTGTTTATTAAATTTAACAGCAAGCACAGATCATCCAATAAAAATTATTTAGCATACTCTAAATCATAGGACCAAATGACATACTGGGTTAATTATGACCATTCTTATTCTAAAGCATATAACAACTTTAGCATTTATTTTTCTTCTCTCATTCTTGCTAACTATGAATTTTTGTTACTTTGAAGTAACCATTTAAAAATGGCTAGTTTAGAAGATTTGAGATGATATGAATTGATATAGAATAGTCCCTAGAACAAAAAAATTTTAGGCCATAATTCACGTCCATTAAAGCTATTCAATGACAATTACAACAGAGAAAAATTTATTCAGAGAATGTCTAAGTTTCTAGGTGTATGACAGATGGATCATAGGATATATTAGTTTTGAAGTGGCAATAGATGCAAAAAGTTTGATCACTTCAGAACATAACTCAAAAGATAGCAGAATTCTCAAAGGTCTTATATGTCCCTGAAAGTAGGCCCGAAGGTGTTTTTAAAGAAGACATATATGTAATCCAGAATCTCTGTTCAGACAGGTAAAAAAATATTAAATAAAGTAAAGAACACTTTTTTATCTTTAAAGGAGAATAAGAAAAAAAAAACAATTACAAAGAAACCCAATAATTCAGGCATTTAGTCTATTCTTGTACTAGAAATTCTTTCAGGTTGGTTATAAAATAACAAAAAAATCTTTAAATAAAGATCTCAGAATTTGACTCGGTATTATATACTTAAAAATTATTGTATAAATAAATAGACATAAATATTAATACTACAACAAAACAAAATATATTTTAGATTATATTTGCTTATATCTCAGAAATTTTTTAATGTAAATGTATCTATTGTGATGGTTTGAGGAGCAAGTAGACAGAAGTCAAACTCAACTGGCTAACAGGGAAGATGATTTAGTACTCTGTATAACAAAATATAATATTAGTAACCCAAGTTTTGTTAAAACAACATTTCAAGTACCCTTGTTCTTTCTATTGTTTCGCTCAGCTCTTCTAGAATGTTTTCTCTGCTAGTTTCCCTCATGGCCACAGAACAGCTTCCACAGGTCCAAATGTTCCATGCAGATAGGACAAGATGTAGTTAATAAACAGATGTCTATTCCTACATTTCTTACTAAGAGTAAGAAAATCATTCTTAGAGGCCAATCAACACATGCCACACATTGTCCAGAAAAGTATCATATGGCTATTCAGAAAGCATTATTAGCAAAGGAAATGAGATTATTATTTTGATTGGTTACATGAATCATGGGGCCTTGTGAAGGACAGTGGATTAGCTGAACAAAATGAGGATTCTGCATGAAAGGAATGGGAGATGAAGATATTCTGCTGAATGCTATGTGAGCATTCAACAATGTCTAATACATTGATCATTTCTTTTATTAAGTAAATATTTATTGAATACCTACCATATTCCAGGCACTGTGTATCAGGCATCGAAAATAAAACTGAGAACAGGAAAAATGAGATCTCTGTCCTCATAGCATCAGTTTGTCAATAAAAAGAAAATATTAGTATGATGAATAATAAAACTGAATATACTGAATACCGTTAAAGAAAAGTAGATGGATATAAAAGATATTTTAAAGAGATAACTGTATTTGCAGATAGATGGAATATGAATGGTGAGAGCAAGGTAGAAATCTGGATGGATGACTGTATTTATTGAGATAGTGAATCATGTGTGAGGACCAGTTATATGGTAGAAGTATGGGGATATCAAGAGTTCTGTTTTAAATATGCTACTCTGAGGCATACATGAGACATCTTAGGAGAAATACTGGACATATAAACCTGGAGCCCCAAGGAAAGTCTCTTTTGGAAGATTACATATTCCATGGAATAATCTTTTATTCTCTGGATATTTCTTATTTTGAGATTTTTAAAAATAGAGTTGGTGGGAATGCAAAATAGTATAGCCATCTCGAAAGACATTTTGGTAGTTCCTTACAAAACAAACATACTCTTACCCTGTAATCTAGCAATTGTGTTCCTTGGTATTTACCAAAAGGAGTTGAAAACATTTCCATACAAACTCCTGCACATGGATGTTTACAAAATCTTTATTCATAATTGCCAAAACATGGAAGCAACCAAGATGTCTTTCAGTAGGTGAATGAATGAACTGTGGTACATTCAGACAATGATCTATTATTCAACACTAAAAAAAAATTAGCTTTTTAGATGTGAAACGCCATAGAGGAAACCTAAAAGCATATTACTAAGTGAAAGAAGCCAGTAGAAAAAAATACATATTGTATGATTCTGACTATATGACATTCTGGAAAAGGCAAAACTATAGAGATACTAAAAAGATCAGTGGTTGCCAGGACTCTGAGGGCAGAAGGGGAAAGATGAACAGGTGGAGCACAGAGGATTTGGGGGGCAGCAAAACTATTCTGTATGATACAGTAGTGGTAGGTACATGTCATTATACATTTGCCAAAATCCATAGAATATACAACACTAAGAGTAAACTCTAATGTAAACTACGGACTTTAAATGATAATGATGTGTCAATGTAGGTTCATTAATTATAACAAATGTACCACTCCGGTGTGGCATATTGATAGTTGGCGAGGCTGTGCATATGTGGGGACAGGGTGTATATGGGAACTGTGTACTTTCTGTTCAATTTTTCTGTGAAACTGATACTACTCTAAAAGAAAAGTACATTTTTTAAAAAGCAAGTTGCAAAAAGATATTTTTAAAAATAGGCTCTACAGGCAGAGATGTAATAATTTCAAATTGTAAAGCGAAAGTTCTAGTGTTTATAATATTTTGCTGAGGTAAGCCTAAACATCACTGAAAATTGATTATAGAAAGTAAAAATATGAAATACTGGTTAAAAATTATTTCCCAAAATGAGTTACCAGTAGATGTGTTCTCATTTTTAAAATTACAAGCGTCATAAGTTCATCAACTCTATTTCCAGCAGATTTGCTCTTTCTTTTTCTGGTTTCCAAAGAGCCTTGAGGTCTTTATATAAATTGCTTTTGCAGAATTTGCAAAGCTAATTCCTTTTTTATTGGCACTCAATAAGCCTGTTATTCAAACCTACACAGTTTCTAAAAAATGTGCCCTTTTCCTTGCAATGATGAATAACACTTGTTAATTATTTCACCATATCGGATTTCTCTTATAACATAAAGAGACAATTTAATGAATATATAATTGTATAAAATAACTCAAGATTTAAAAAAATTAAATAGGAAAATGACTAAGAACTTAATTCCAGGAAGCCAAATACAAGTGATGCATTCAGTTAGTGAGCCATTAATCTGACATCTTGGTGCACTACACTAGATGTCTTTTGACAATATATGATGATGAAAAGACATAAGCATTATGAAGACCATACATATAAATAAGAAGCAACATTTAGGAAATTTACCAACAACATTGTGACTGTTCTTTGGTCACTTAGAATTCAGAAAAAAAAAAAAGGGTCAGGGCTTTGCATTCTTAAGTCTCAGTTTTTGACCACATGACAGAATTTATTTTTTCCCACAACCATGGAAAAAATGGAACCAAAAGTAGAAAAGGAAAAGCCAAAAGGATAATAAAGAACAGAATGAGTAATTATTAATACAGTTTTGGTAGATCAAGGTTTGTGTAGTTAGATCACTTCATAACTTAATGGTTAAAACTATTTGGATGTAAATATCTACATCCAGGTTAGTCATTAAGATCACAGCAAATCCTCTTGTGCTACTTGTGATTTTTCATTATCAAGGACTAGAGGAAACAAATAAAAAGTATTCCTAACTAATGTATGAAGCTTATTTGCAATTTCTATAATCCTGGTTATTGAATATTTTGGAATAATGCATCAAAATCTTAAACCTTTGTCCTTTGACCAAAATTGAAACTTAGTAAGTTTCCTTTTCTTTACGGTCTTAAGAAATTTGTTTACCTTTGTGGGATTTCTCAGTGAAAATGTTTTCTTGCTGTATATTTCATCACATCTAGTCAAATTATTGTCTTTGTGATTCTATTTGTTATTTTTCTTTGACATATTCTTCCCCATCATTCTTGATAAGTGAAAGGAAATCAGAGCATTATACCTAAGCACATGTGTAACAGTTTGGGGGAAGTTAAATCCTGGAGATTTTATGGGAATGGAGCAGTCAGTTTCTATTTCAGAAGATAGTGATTAAAATACAATCAAACTCTCAGTATAGGCAGAAACATAATTTTGTGTCCTTAATAAAGGATCCCTGGGGACTTTATATTTTATATTAATATAAATATTTACACAACATAACAAATAAAAATTCTTAATTACAAAATGAGCATTCACTTATTTCCACATAAGTAGCAAAAATCACCCAAAATAGCATCAAATTAATTTTGATGGTGAAAAGAAAACTGTAGTTTATATATTAGGAAACTTCAAAAATCACCTCCTCAACTCTCCTCTTAAATTTACTTTGATCAGAGGCCATGCTTTCCATTTCACTTTAAAAAGTATAATTGAAAAGATCCATCCCAAATGTTTTATGAGTGATAACAGAGCCCTTCCAAAAAAAATGGAAAAGAAAAAAGAGAACACCGGGTCAGTGGGTATTTTAAGACAGTAATGTAATTCACAGGGAAAGTTCAGAAAATAGGAGACATTGAAAAGTAATTTGAAAGTGTACCTTAACTGTGGAGAAATCTTATGGCATCATGTAACTGACACTATGCCTCCTGATTTGATGTAATAGAGAGTATTCCACATTACCAATGAAGTATTCATGTTAAAAAAATTTATCTTGGATCAAAGCAAGATTTTATACAAAACATTCAGTTCAAGGAGATAGAAGAAAACTATAAACAACATTATGAGCAAAGAATAAAAAAAAATGGTTTGCACTTGATAAAGGTAATTCATATATTGAGACCCACAAAATTAAAGCTGACCAAGTGGCCCAGCCCATATCACAATTGAAATCTAAGTCAGCCTGAATTTATGGGAAATGCTTTTCTGTCAAAGAAACTTAACAATCTTCCAACTCAGTTTTAGCTAGTTTACTTTACTCTTGAAAGTAGAACCTACTAGTTACCAAAAAATCTCCAACTTAGTTAATGATGCTCTGTTTCTGAGTTGCAGCTTCTAAGCTCTATAAAACTCTACCTGGCCTAAAATCCCTCCAGAGGAGTGTTCCATTACTTGTGAGGAACTGTACTGCCCCAATCCATAGATTGTTTTTTCTTGAATAAAGGACATCAAACTCATTACTAAATTGTTTTACTTTGGTCATTTGACAGGGACATAATAACAAATGCAATGCTTAAAAGTTGATTTGATCTTAGTCTGACAAAAATAGCTATGAGGAATCACAATTTATAACTTCCAGCTACAAAGAAATTTGGAGGACAATTAGAGAATTTCAAATATTAATTGGATTTAGAAAATATTGGAAATTAAGTTAAAATTTTTGTGGAGTCTTTAATATCATACCCTTATTTATAGGAGATGCATTTTAAATTGCTTAGAGAGATTTTGGTATCTAAAATTTACTTTTAAATTTGTAAAAATGTTAATGTTTTAAAATCTACTTTGTGTATATTTAGGCAACCATATAAATATATTTTTAGCTTCCCTGTATTTGAAAATTTTTACTATGAAACTTTGAAAAAAAGGCAATTTTATTACATGATAAATTCTCTGAGAATAAAAATTATATTTGTTATTTTTATATCCATTCTAGAAATTTTGTGGTATATAGTAGTATGAGAAAACAAAATATTGAGCCTGCTTATAGTATCAATATCCACTGTTTCAACAAAAACTTAAAACATTACATAAAACTTTGTTTTACTTTCCTCCCTTCAAACTACAACAACTGTAAATTTGGCTGTGTATTATAGATTTCTCCTTGAAGGTCTATGTGATTTTTGCTTTATGTATTTTTAAGTTATTTTATTTGATTCATGTATATTTAGGGTTGTTATATCTTCTTGAATTGACCTTCATAATTATGAAATATCCATATTTATCCCTGGTAATATTCCCTGTTCTAAAATCTAACTTGTCTTATATTACTAAACTCATTCTTACTTTCTTTTGATGAGTTTTGGCATGATTTAGCTTTATCCATCCTTTTATTTTTAATATGTCTGTATCTTAGTATTTAAAATAAATTTCTTGTAGACAGTATATGGTAGGATCTTCCTTTTTTATATAGCAAAAACAATTTGTGTCTTTTAATAGGAATATTTATACCATTTATATATAGTATATTATCAATATTTTGAGCTTTAAATTTATTGTCATGCTGTTTTCTATTTGTCCTATCTGTTTTATGTTTCTGTTTTCTCTTTTCAGTTTTTCATATTCCAGATCCTATATAATGTCTATTATTGAAAGCCACTGGAAGGAGGTACTTTACTGTCATCACTTCTTATACCTTCTGTAAAAGGATAATCAGCTACTTGCCAGGTGTACATAAAGCCCTAACTCTCAGGGTACTCCAGTTCTTGCTGCCCTGATGAACTATGCTGATGCCTAAATAAACAAGGAAAATGCTCCACTCCAAAACTCTGTGTGGCCTGGTCTCTAAAGTCATACAACTTATACATAAATTTCAAAGTGTTTTGAGGCTTCTATCTCTTTTGATCCTCCTCATTATTAGACCAACTTTCTGGAACTAGGCAGGAAAATAAGTAACGCTGTCTCGTATTTTCTGGCTTTATCCCTCTAGTAGGTGTCCCCTCCATCCAATGTTTTGAGTTTAAAGATATGATAGTCACTCTTGTGAATAGATGGCTAGGGTGTTATCAGCCTCATAGTCAATTTCAGTGCATTATGCCATTTGGAGTTGGGTTCAAATTCAAGCTAAAACACTTATTTACTATGACAGTGGGCAAATTACTTAACTATTCTGAGTTTCAATGAGTTTTTTTGTGTGATGCTTAATTAAGATAATGCATGTGCACCACTTAGTACCAGGCACATAAAATGTATCAGTAGATATAACTAATTATTTATTCTGACATTGCAACCATACCCCGCTCCAGCATCCATAAAATTTCCTCCAGTGATTTCTTCTCAAAAGCAGTTTCACATGTTCTTGGGTACAGTGCTTTGTTTTAGTTTTTGTTTTTGTATTCCAGGTACCACATAATATCTAATTCTAAGCAAATTAAACCAGCTAGAACTGAGGAGAATGTTCAATTTCTTAAAAGCTAACTCAGTGGTATGCTATTTCCAGCCCCATTTAGGAAGAAAGACCTATGCAACCGAGTATAATATTATGGATATACTTTTGTGGTTTCCAGCAAGGTCTCAAAGTTGTCAATCATGATATAGTACATCAGCAAGACAGCTCTCCAGAGGCATTACACAATGCAAATCTTTTAATATTTTATCAGCTGCTGTTGATAGCAGGCAGTTCAGCTTAGTGAGTCTTTTTATTACTTCCTTTCACTTATTCTTGAGAAGTTTTATGTCTGTTTATTGATTGCTACCTTTTAAATTTTTTATTTAACACCAGTAAGCAGAGAGATATGATTAATAAATTTGATTAAATTTTTCAGTAGAAATTACCTTAAATGTGCTTTCATAAACCTAATTCAGTGATCTCCTCATAGGCAATTTGTATGTGTTTGTATCTACTCCTTTGTTATGCTAGTTCTCTGAAGATATACTCAAGTGAGGGAAAAAATAGATTGTAACTAACACTTGGAAACAAAATTAGGTTGTTTTCAGAAGAGCAGTACACAAGGGGCCACATGTCGAGGATCAATCATAAATCTCAAATAGAAAAAAAAATAACAGCTACCAATATATACACAGACAATATTTATTCTTGAAAATGACTGAAATTTGCTTGCGCTTCTTCCTCTTAGTGAGGAACCCCAAATAACATCCAATTGTCACAAGAGAAATTTGTTAAGTAGGCGGAAAAAAATTATTCAAGAGCCTCTTTTAGCTTACTCACAGTCAGAAACTTGCTGATTTCAATCTTTCCCATTTTAGCAGCTGCAAAAGCAACGAAGTGAGAAACAGCAGAGCTAAGAAAAGTTCATTAGACTCAATATATATTCTCATGAAACTTATTATGAAGATGTCATTGCTGCGGATATTGTGGCATATTTCAAAAGACTGCTGGGTTAGCAGACTTTACCACAGTGCTCTCCTGAGCCCCACTAATCTTGTATTGACCAGCTGTGTTTCTTAAACTAGGTGAGATGGGGCTAAATCTCACTTATATCAAGAGATATTAACTTATAGGAAATGGTGGTATGTGACTGGAAATGTATATAGAAAGAGATTATCATAGTCTCAACTTGTCAACCTTGCCTGCACATTAGAAGCACCCAGAAAGATTTTTTAAAAATCAGTGCTCAGACCACACCCCAGGCCAATTAAATCAGAATCTTTGAGGGGTAGACTCAGACATTAGTTTTTTTTAAAGCTCCCTAACTGAATAAAATAAGTAGCCAAAGATGAAAACAATTGCTCTAAAATATGTCCTTCCCTTCAGGCAGTATTGATTTATTTTTAGTCTTTGAAAGTTTATAAATCCATGCATACAAATAGGCATAAATTCCTTAGTGCTGTCAACTATTTATGGCTGTGCAGTTAAAAATAATTTGCAAACAACACTTACATGTGCTATACATACAAAAACACATGTTCATATGACCTCTTTACCCTTAGTGCGCTGGGAAACTTGGGTGGGCTTAAAATTATTTAACTTTCCAAATAGACATAAACTAAACCTCTTTCAGTTATAATTTTTTCAGGTTACCACAGTTTCTTTAAAGCAAGTGATAAGTTTTTCAGCACTCTCTCTCCACCAGCCCCTCCCCGTAAGATGATACCTGGGGTTATATGTATGGAGACATTTGCAGGTCTTCCTGGCTATTGAGAAAGGACTTCACATCTGAGAGTTCTCCTCCAGGAGTTTCGGAAGGCTCTAAGGTGGATTCCTGCATAGCTTGACCTCCTAGCTGTCTGACCTTAGTGCCTCCTGAGCAATAGATGATTTTACCTTATTCTGCTGGGTACTAGAGACCACTGGTGAAGTCTAGAGTTTAGGCTGCTAAGTTCAAATACTACATATCTATCAGAAGTTCTCCATCTTCTGGCTCCTGACTTCCTCTGTTCCATGGGTTCTCTCAACACTCTTACACTCTCTCATGATTCATGATTTCTCAGCTGCATCCTATAAGCAACCTCTGTGAGACAAACTCCAAACCACTTTCTGAGATCTCTCTTAGCCACTCATAATTGATCACTGAGTGCCTTGCTAAACTCATAACTTCACGAAAACATTTGAGAAGTTTCCTAATAAACTGGTCAATTAATTTTATCTTTCAGAGAAGGGGATATTTCAGTGAGATCCAAATGAAAATAAAGATTTGAAAAGCAAACCCAAATGCTCGAGTTGAGAAAAACTTGGCCTGTTGCAGGATGAGAATGACAAGATAGATCTTAGTAAGCCAAAGGGGTCAAGTGGTAAAAGACAGTATGACATGACAGAGATAAGCTGAGGCCAGATAACAGAGGGGCCAGGGCAAGAAGTTTGCCCTTCACTCAAGTGCAATAGAAAACACAAAGGATTTGTGTTGAGGACTGACATGGTCTGGTCTAATTTTTTAAAGAATAGTACCTTCTTTAGAGGAATAAATTATAGATTGTACAGGCAAAAAAAAAAAGGAAAAAATAGAAGATTGCTATAATAGTCTACATGAGATATGAGTATGGCTTGCACTAAGGTGGCAGCAATGGAGATGATACTTAATTAGGAGCTATTGACATGTTAAAGACATTTAAAACCATGAGACTATTTTACATCTTGTCAGTGAAGAATAGGCACCAGTGAACTTGGACATTTAAAAAGCAGCAAGAACAGAAAAATTGTAAATGAAATAAAAATCAAGGGAGAAGAGTGTGATGTATCAGGGTAAAAGAGGAAATATGTTGTCATGAAGGTGAAGGAAAGCCACTAGGGCACGCTGCAGAGACCAATTTGTATGAGAGAGCATCCCTGTGGAGGAGAGGAGGTGACCCCACCTGTGCTGTTGGAGCATGAGTAGTTAATGGAGCATCTATACAGAGAGATGACTTAGCACCATGCATTTGAGCCTGAGCAGGATGAGGGAGGCATCTATGCAGGAATGGGGATAGTGATGGCAACAGGAGATTGGTTACATGCAGAGCAACTGAGCAAAGAAGTACATATATTAAAGCCAGTGGGACTCTAGTTTCTCATATTCAGAGGACATATGGAAACGGAGAAAAGGATGAATCCTGAGTGCTTCAGTAGAATTGAAGGTATTGACATCAACTCATGAATTTTAATATATGGAGAAAGAGAAACAGATAGAGACAGAGAAACATAGATACAAATGTGTGTACAGAAATATAGAATTAATATAAATGTAAATCTATGTATACATGCATGTATGTCCATATACATATTTATTAGTAGGCCTGTGAATGGTGGCACCCCAATAGAAATAAGTGCACCTTAATAATAAGAGCTAGCAAATCTTGGTTTCTAACCATCATTCTTCTCTAAGAAAAATAGAGGATCTTTGGATAAATAGCTCACTAGGTCAGGGAAAGTAGATAATGGGCCTCGAAAATCTTATTGCATCAGAAAGAAGTTAAGTATTTAAACAATGATTCAGTCATGTCAAAAGGACACAGAAGCCAGATTGAAGAGTTTCCCCCTAGCTAAATGTGAGCATCAAAGTAAAATTTACTAATCTAAACAAATAAATGAATTAATTAAAAGTTTAGTAAAGAATAGAATGTTTATATAGTGGTAAAGTACCTCTCTATAAAATTCGTATTCATTATAAAAGTAAAGTGAGTAATTTTACAGTGGAGAAGTCTGGAAAACATGACCTTAAATACGTAATCAAAATTAACATTATGAATATGAGGCAAATCAAAATCATGCAGCTTCTGATACGTATATAGCCTCATTTCTGTGATATTCTTTCTAAATGTGCATAACTAGGCTCTAATCAATAGGAAATATCAGACAAACCCAAATTCAGGGATGGTCTACAAAATAACAGACTTATTTCCCAAAGTATCAAAATTGTGAATGTAAAGGAAATTGACACTACTTAGAACTTTCCAGACTGTTGATCCAGTAGGAAATAACGAAATTCATACTCTCTACAAAGTGTTGCAGATCAAAAAATGATCCCTAAAATTAAAGCATTTAAGCAACTTTTAGTTATTTGAGCGTAATGCCCATCTTTTCATGGTGGTGAATGAGAATTTTCAGTTCACAATCAAATTTTTTTACTAATAAATTATATGACCACAACATATTAATAATCAAATCTAAAGCAAATAGCTTTGTTTCAGAAACACAGGCAATGTTTATTTTTGTTTTCTTACTATACACTGTGAAGATAAAATATTATAATTATTTTTACTACTAATAATAACAATTCAGATACTGTTTTCACATAGCTAAGATAATCTGTTTAAAAACAACATATTTCATTCTATTAACATATAAACCACAGTCGTATAGTTATTTTTGAATCAGACCATAGTTAATGTACTTTTGAAAGACTATTTCCATCAAAATTGATTTTTTACTAAATTATAATTGGCAACTTGAACTTTTATCAGCTTAAAAGTAAGATAGCTAACTATAGAAGAGCTTGGAATTTGTACCTTGCCAGTCATTTGAATCATTTTTATACGGTTTGATGGCTCTTTAGCCAAAAAATAGAATTTATAGATGTTGTCACTTCTGTTGCATTGCCCTTACATTACATGATTAAAAAGTTAGAATTGTCTTCAAAATGATATAAGAGCATGACAAATTATTTGTCATTACACAAGATAGTTGGTTAGTATTCAGCGTCTTCACTTGGGCTCTACTGGACCATATATAACCTCTTTGGGTTGCCTTATAGAGCACCTAAGAGCATTTTAGCCTGCTGGTTCAGGCAACCTATATGTCAAGCAGAAAAAATAAAACCACCGTTCTCAGGTTTGTGTTTCCCTGGAGGAAGAAAGCAGTTTGATGCAATTTGTCAAAAGCTAGAATGGTACTTTAATGGACAATTTACTTTAAATGGCTGCACTTATTGCAGAACAAAGGCCCATAGCCCAAAACAAAAAAATCCTTTCCAATTGGTTTTACTCTGATAGATTTAATTCCCCAAGATTAACTAAGGATATCTAACCTTCATACTCCCTGTCTATCTAAAAGCAATAAAAGTAATACCAAAAACTTCTGAGTTACTGGGGTTTCTTCACCTTTAATATGTGAAACACAATCAATTCTCTACGTCTGACATTCTCTTCAGACACCTGAGATGAGAAGTCAATCAACGAAAATAACAATAACAACAAAAACAAACATCTCAAACTCAAAAGAGTTTTCAGTTCTCAGTATAAGTTTCAAAAACACCTTAAAATTTTATTAATATATTTATATATAAATGTACATATATATGTATGTATATGCTTTTGCTTCATAATGTAATTATCAAATAAACTATAAGTTAAAAATTTTGCCATATAAAATTTAGGAATATTTCTATTTTATCTTACATGTAAATTTATAAACTAATAAATTTCATAACAGTCATGGAAGAGATTTTAAGAACACTCTATTCAAATTTCATATTTCGTTTTTTATACTTTCCTGTCACTGTTAATTCCATGTTAATGTGTGCAATATTTGAGATTTTACTGAAAACAGTACCATTAGAATTTCGTATATGTTTATCTCCCTGATCCAGTCTCCTTGGACCTGTGTGTTTGCCAGAAGCTGACCAGGGTCACACATACTCAGTTTCTACAGTGTGAACTAATGTTGGAAAAGTCCCAGAGTCAGTGAAAACAAGAAAACTGAGGTCGTTCAAAGCATGAGTCTGATATAATGGATGAGAACAACCTAAGATTTCTGTCTGTCTTTCTATATATGTCTCTCCATGCATAAACATACAAATTAACCTTTTATGAAGAACTGCACAAGGAGAAAAGTCCAGGAGATGCAGATCAGCACTAATTTTCTCAATACCAGACCCCATGAATTCACTGTTGCCTCTAAGGACCTGCTAAGAATATGAGAGTTAACAAGACCAGACAGGCTAATATTAGCTTATATGAATACTACTGTATATGCTATTTCAATTAAAATGAATGCACATTTTAATACCTATATCTATAATAATAATTAAAAGTCAGCTTGTGAAGTACTAGAAGGGCAAAATTTTGTATTTGTCACTAATTTCTTTACCCTATATAACAACACATAAGAACTTATAGCTTATAAATTTTATTTTTCTATACATCCTCATGAGAAATAAATGCCTGGAGAGTATCAACTTCAAATTTTAACCTTTCCTTCATTAAATGCAATTCTTTTTTAGGAAGGAATGAACCACTGATAAACCACAACATGGATGAATCAAAATAATTTTGCTGAAAGAAGCCAGACACCCCCCCCCAAAAAAAATACATAAAATTACAAAAAATAAAAACTAATCCATTATGACAAATCTGATCAGTGGTTACATGGAAATGGGGAAGGGGAACAAGGAAGGATTGGCAGGAGAGATTATAGAGGGCACTAGAAACTTTCAGGATGATAATTATCCTGACTGTGATTATGGTTTTACTGGTATATACATGTCAAGTTCATTAAATTTTACACTTTAAAAACAAGCAGAAAGATTTTGCTTTGGATTCTGAACACACAATGAAATATACAGGACGTATTATTGAATTGTACACATAAACCTATATAAAATTATGAACTAGTATCACCCCAATACATTTAATAAAAATAATAAAAATGGGCAGGAGCTTGTATTGATTATCCTTCAATAAAAATGTTAAATTAAAAACAAAAAGAGTTTTTCTAAAAAAAATTAGTTCTTTAATTTAATAATGTGTCAATATTGGTTCATTAATTGTAATAATTAATTTATAAATTGTTACAAATTATAACTAATTCAAGATGTTAATAATAAGGCAACTAGGTATTGGGGTATGAAAGAAAAGGATACATGGAAACTCTACTTCCTGCTCAGTTTTTCTGTAAGTCTAAAACTCCTCTAAAAAATAAAGCGTATTAAATTTTTTTAATGCACAACTAAAGCTTAAGAGAGAAGTTTTGTGGTAAATATGTAGAGTTTCAGAGTTGTGACTGAGGGTTTTCATATAACAACAGTAGAAAACATACAATAGACCAATAATTACATAGTGCTTCTCCTATTTTCTATAAAAACAAATAAAAATTTTTGTACTCGACTGTGAATTTATATTTATTGATGAGCATTATTTCATATATTTATATTTTTGCCCCACATTGTTCTTCAGACAAAAAGGATAACAAATTTTTAACCAAGGCACTATTTTGTGTTCTAAATCAGGTTCATCTGAATGTAGAAGATTATATGGGTATGATGTGAAAAACATCAAACTGATCCTGGCCTGCAAGTCTCAATTCCATTCACTGCCTGAAGTTAAACATTGTAATTATCCTCCTCTACACTTGTTAATTAACACAGAAACATTTGTATAGGTATCTGACTCTTCACCACAATACTTTTATTAAAAACTGAATGTGTAGTTAAAGGAGGAGAAGCCTCATTTTGATGGGATGTCACAGTGAGGACCATAAGAAAACAAAGATGAATATATTAATGAGTTCCTGTAAAGAAATGATGATGTTAAAGTAAAATGTTCCATTATTGAAACGCTGCCCTCATCTCACTCTATAAGGATCATAAATGACCACAATAGTGACTTAAAATTTAATGTTACTCTAAGTATACTAAATTTAGTCCTATGAGAAATTTGGAGGTTGCGCAATAGAGCCAGGAGTGTAAACAGTGTTCACCTGTATTCTTTAAAATCACACGGTCATACAGTGCCTCACAATGTCTGGGGCAGTTGCATCCAGGCATCATTTCCTGCAGCTAATCCTACTTCTTTTATTCTCATGCTTTAATTGAGGTGTAATTGATAAATCAAAACATTACATATTTAAGGTATACAAACCCTGATGTTGATAAAGGTATGTATACTTTGTAAAATGATTACCACAACCAAATTAATTCACACATCCATCAACTTACATAGACACATTTATTTGGAGGGGATGCTAAGAACACTTAAGATCTACTCTCTTAGCAAATTTCCAGTATACAATACAGTATTATACTTTCTCAACTGTTCTAATTGGCAATATCTTGGCCCAAGAGAAACTTAGTGTCCTAGCCCTCATTTGACTTTGTTTTCAGTTACTCCTTTCAGATGCTGCTTCTTGAAGCAATATCCAAGTAAATTTATAAGATAATAAATTTAGTTATATTGTATCTAATTACCAGAATGATATGATATCTTGTTCAAACAGCAATTGTGACCACACTCACTAGAAACACACACATAGACACATTTCCTTGGGGAGAAAATTAAACTAAGTCAATGAGCATGCAAAAGTAGTCCATTTTGCAAAACCAGTTTGTAACCCAGCTGTTATATAGAAGCTTTCAATCTGTGGCTTCCTATTATTTTTTCAACCATGGACTTCACTTTTGCCCCACAGGTCATGAACACTAGGCAAATAAGCACTCATCGCCAAGTTCCAGACACTGTACTGTTCTGGGGACAGAAAAGTGAGTAAAATAAGACAAACTTTAAGCAGCTTACAATACATTGAAGGAAGTACAAGACTAAAAAGATTATAATACCAAAACCAAATAATTTTGAGAGTGTATATTCAGAGTGCTAGGGGAGCATATGATAAGAAAGAGCAGGAGGATGTATTATGCAGCATTTATAACCTATGACCTTTCTACTCCAAATACACACACACACACACACACACACACACACCATAATACTAATAATAGCTTTGGTATCACTAGTATATTTTTAGAAATTCAGAACCCCTAGTGACCCAGAATATGAATTTTTGCAATATTTCCAAGTGATTCATATGCAAAAAGTTTGAGAAGCACTGCCATAAAGGCAACTGAAATCAATATTTTAAAAAATAGCTAAAAAGAAATCTAATTTAATAACTTCAGAACAGTATGTGGCAATTCCTGGTTTATCATTTCTAAATAAGAAAACTTTATTGTCTTGGTATATCATTTTTATCTATCAATCAGCTAATTCAGGAAGGTAGATGAGTTGACATACTTACAGAATCAATGTAAATCAATCTCATTAAATAATTGAAAAAGTTTCTTTTATTATGTATTATGTAGAAGAAACTTTTCATATAGAACATAATCTCATTTAATCCTCAATTCAGATGAGGACAGCAATGTTTCTAAACAGATAGTAAAATCACACAAATTTTGTTTCAAAATCAGATTTGCCTGCTTCAGAATTTAGACTGACAAAATACTTCCAACACTTCTAATTTTCATATAGCATAAAAATGAATATTTGTATTAAAGTTTATTATTTCCATCTATTTCACTCATATGAAGGCTAAAATATCAACTTCTTAATAGAAAATAATGCTTAGAAAAATCTTAACACTCAGATTCATCAAATCTATGTTTCAGAACATATTTAATATCAATTTAGTTATATAGTTAACTTTATGTTCTATACCTCATAATTGTTAGATTTTAAAATACTTATACATTATTTTAGATGTTCTAAACTTAGAGTAGCATATTTTATTTTTCAATTACTTATTAGTAATTGAACATGTATGTCAAAGCAAATAGAAAAAAAGAAAAGAATCAAAAAATTATCTTGCAAATTCAGGTGTATTTTGTCATTTTCAGATAATGCTTATCTCACAAGAGGAGGCACATTGATATCCCATGTAACAGAATCTAGAATGAGATACAAACATCCATTCCTTTTTACTGGTATATTTTTAAAAATCACCTTAATTTATAACCACTTGTACAACTCATTTTCCAAATAAGATGTTTCTAAATCATTTTTATTGAAATTGATTGAATCAAGAACAGCAGCCACAAAATCTCTACAAATTATCTGCCAAAGAAGTGACAAAGTGGGATTCCTAGTCAAGAGCACCACAATATTGTAAGAAACAAAATTGCTCTTAAAATTGAAGCTAAAAGGCCTTTAACAGAAAAATTGGGGTCAAGCCCGTTAGCATGTACCAGATATATTCAGAATCAGTTTAATATGTCCTGAGGTCTGAGAGTAAAAAACAATTGATACCTGATCAATGATGGCGCTGAGAGCACAAAGGTTTTCAGGCATTCACAGCAGTAAATCGATAGATAATAAAGTTTTAACTTATTGGGCATAAAAAATGGTAACAAACATAATGAAACCATATGGTATAGGTTAAAGAATTTGAGCAGAACATAAAATTTATAATAAAAGAATCAAATTGTACATTTAATGTCAGTGCTAACTCTATTTTTCCACAGATAATGGCTATAAATTTGTGTAGCATGGTTGAGTTACTCATTTAATTCTATCAAGTGATTTTCTGTGTAGTAACAGAGCATTTTTTTTACAGCTTAGTTTTTGGAATTGTCATATTATCTGTGATGCACAAGTCTTAAGTAAGAACTTACAATATTAAAAAATGTCATCAACAGTTACACTGCATCTATATCACAGGTACTCGACATACATAAATGAGCAACTTGGCCTTATAAAGAGTATATCAGTCTTTTGTAGTAACTTGCATGTCTATTTGAAATAAACTGTGTTACCTGGATGTTACCACTTTTTTATTTTATTTTACAGAGTTTATATTATAAAAGTAATATATATATAAATTTGGGGGGGAAAAGGACCTCGTGGGGAAAAGAGTTATTCCTAAAATGTTCACCCAGTAGTATTTACACATTTCCTCTTTTTTCTATAGTAATATCTTTATTTAGAAGAAAAAAAAGGTCAAATCATACAAGAAAGTTTAAAGTAAATAAATATAACACTTTTCAGTTTCTCTTTTTCATTTCCTCTACCAGACTTCTCCTTAAAAAAGAATATTTTTTTTGTTTCCTCATAAACCTTCTGTTTTTCTCATCTAGCTGTTTACTAGTTATCATTTTTAGTTCTCATCATGGTTACATTCATAATATTAAATAATCTATTTAAACCTTTGTCTCTTGTTCCACCACATTTAAGCTGATCTATTGACTGATCTAGAAAACTAGAGTACCTATCTTTAATTTCCCCTTCATTCTCCATATTTCTGTCAGTTATACTCTTAATGTTGGTTCAGTAACTATAAGACTTTTGTGTATTAACTATAGAAAAACTCCATAATATTAAAACTGATAAAATAGCCATTCCAATACTGTAATTATCATGAATTATAGAATCAAACAGTGTGATTGGAAACTTTAATTTTATTTCACTGAACCCTAATCTCTTCCTGTTCAATCAAGTGCTTCAAGCATCAAGGTTCAGTGGATTCACGTTAAATTATGGTTCACTCTATTTACTTTCTTCAAGTTACACTTAGCTGCTCTTCATTGTTATATCTTATTCTCTGTTCTTTATGGCTGTGAACAGAATTATACACCCAAATTCAATTTCCCTTAGAACTCTGAATTTTCTAGTCCAGTATTGCAGTAGGTAATCCCAGTTTCATTCACTTGATTGTACTTTTTTCCTGTATAAGCTCAGATCATTTACTTTCAGATGTAGAGTTCTAAAATCTCATCAGATGTGTCTAGATATGGTCTTTTTATAATCATCATTTGATAGTCAATAGATCTTTTCGACCCAAAGAATTTGAGTATTTGTTCATTTCTTTTTCTGAATTAACTTTATTCCATTTAAATTCCAAAGAGTTTATTTAGAAAAAAGTCTTCATTTTTTATATTTGTCTTCTATTACTGAATTTATCATTTATCATTTCAAAATTATTTTTTAAGTCTCTCCAGCTTGACTATGAACTCTGTTGAAAAAAATTAATAAATTCCTTATTCATTTTTGTGTGATCAAGTAGCTTGTAATATAGCAGCTAATCAATAATCATTTCTAAACTGAATTTAATATATGGTAGGAAGGAAATTAAATTAAACTTAAAGATGATACATAATATTTATATTAAAGGACATATTTTTCTTTAGGTAGTACAATAGATATCTTCTAATGGACCTCTACTCTAAATTCCCAACTGACAACTGATAACCATGGCATCCACACACTTCTAGCTGGTAGAGCTGTTCTCTAGGGCTCCAAGGCATGTTCGCTGCCTCTAATTGAAGACACTTTCATAAAATTACTAATATGGATATGAGACTCTCCCTTGATAAGATCTGCTCTGGTAATTATTTAGTTCCATTAAAGCCACTAATTGACAGATTATGTTGTTAATTCAAGGCTTATCAAATAGATAAATGGTGAAATATTGAAACTTTCTATATTCTACCATCAGACAAGTGAACTAAGGATACGACTGTTTTCCCTTTCAAGTTTTAATGTTTAAACACTACTCAATAAAATGCTTCTCCACAAGGAATACTTTCATATAGGTCCAACTTAAAGGTAATAAATTTAACAACTAAAAATTAATTAAAGCATCCACAGCCCTAAAGTACAAGATGAAGGAGGTAGACTGAGAATACGTGATGAAGTAAATAACAAACTCAGTAGGTCTAGCAAGGTTCTCTGTAGCAGTCTCTGCCTCTGAGATTTTTTACCCTTGGCTGTGTGGACACATTTTTACTCCAAAAATGAGAACTTCTGGCTGTCAGATTTATCAGGGCTTTTATTTTTCCCTCAACATCAGGTAAAAAGTTTATTCTTAGTAATGAATGCTTCTATTTTCATTCCCTTTAAGAGCCAATGCAAGGTCGAGATGTACCAAATCAATCGTTCAATATAATTTCACTTTGCTTTGTATAAAAAGTATGAAGTATTTTAAAAATAGTATTCATCTTTTTTTGGGATATATAGTAATATCTATATATAGCCTCCAGGAGGAAAAAAAAATTAGAAAATTGTGCAGCTCCTATATTTTTAGATATTTTCATGTTAAAAAAATAAAATTTTTAAACACACATTTTTTAACTAAAATAAAATTTCTTGCATGAGCCAAAAATAGTCCAATTAATTTTTTACCTTTTTGCAAAATAAGCAAGTTATAAAACAGAAATGGAACTGAAGATTTCAATTCTCAAAATGGTTTATAATAAAAAACAATACTAAAAATATTTTAAGTGGTTAAAAAATTTATTAATATATTTATAGCATATTAATGAGACCATGTGGCCATTTCCTTAATCTTATTATATTTTAATCACAAAAAGCACTATGACAATATGAATAAATTATAAAGAACATGCTAATAACAAAAACAGAAGAAAATGTTGACCCAGAGCCTCTCATCCTGGAGTTTTCTGTTTCTGAAATGTTTTTGCTTTTTTCCTTTTCCTCCTTTTGATCTTTGCAGAGAAGCTTCTTCTCATCCTTCATCTTTAATGTTAAATTCTCAGGAAACTTCTCGATTACCCCATTTCCCACTCGCTGTTATTACCTCCCTTTCAAAATAAAAGTTCTCAACAAAAGGTATAGAAGGAACATACCTCATCATG
>CM053503.1:133807175-133860207 GCA_028627145.1 Eidolon dupreanum
AGCAGGCAGGCAACCAAATCAGAGAGAAAGAAGTAAAATTGTCTCTCTTTGCAGGTTACAGGATGTTGTGTATAGAAAATACTAAGAACTCCAACAAAAAACGATCGGAACTAATAAATTTGGTAACTATAAGATACAAAATCAACATAAGAAATCAGTTGCATTTCTATACATTAATTAACCTTTTAGACAACGGTTTAACGAGTATTAATTGTTCACTGATTTCTCAAGTGCCAACAATGACCTTAGTTGTGAATTATAAAGCCCTTTTCTCCTCATTCTGCTGTTCTTCCTACAATACTACTTTAAATATGTTTTTCCTTTTCAATTTTCTCATTTTCTTTTTCTTGCTCTCCTATTTTTGAGAATTGTCATGTGGGTTCTCAATCTACTTCACTGACCATTCCTTTCCTCACTGAATAGTTTTCCTTCTCTCAAAATAGTTATTAATAATCTCCTCTACTTCCTTAGCACACCAGATTTAACTCATGCCTATTGTTTCAACTGTCTTCATTTTTTATATGGTTAAAGAGGAATGGAATTTGGGAAAGATCTCATGATTAGCAATACATACACACACACACACACACACACACACACACACACACATCAATTTTTCATCTTTAAATATATTAGCATCATTTTTGTTTAACCATATTTTTTCAAATGTAATATGACAAAAAAATATACAAATCATTTTCCATAGCCAGAAGTAGAATGTAATTCTACTTCTGCTTTCTATCTGAAACTGCTGCTGTTAACTCAGGTTCCAGTCATCTCTAACAATCACCTTTTTCTAATGTCTCATATGCAATCAGTGATTTTTCCATTTCAATGCCTCTTACAACTTCTCATTTTTTTCCATTTCTGTTCAGGCCTCTTATCACTTCTCACTTGGATTTCTTCAATAGAATTATAATTCTCGTCTAGGTTTCCAGGTTTCAAACACTTCTTTTCATCTCTCCATCTTGCTTACTATTGATAGACTAATCTTCCCAAAAGGCCTACAACATACTTTCCAGCATGTCAGTTACTGTTCAAAATCTTCAGTAAGAAAAAACACAGAAAAATAAAAATAGATCATTTACTTGAGAGAAGGATGAAGGCATAAGTTATCATTTTTATTTTTATTTTCTTTTTAAATCTTACGTTATTTCTCTAATGCTGCTTTGTGTGATTAATGTAATAAAATTAACCACCTAGAAGGTAAAATTCAAGTGACCTGTACAACATGCTTTTAACAGTTTTTTTGCACTTCTAATTCTGCTTCATTAAATAGAACCTATTCTCTCTATATTCCTTCCACTTTCAAAATATGAAAATTACATTTGGGAATTATTTTAAACTTAAATTTTAAATTATTTTAAACTGCTATATAAATTTCTTAATTATATTAGCTAAAGATAATTCACCTTTATATACTCAAACCTGATTTCTTAGGAGAATCAATCATTTGATCCTCATCATTAAAGCTTTTTATTTGTATTTATGTTTTCATTTTTATTTTTTTCTCCTCAAATTAAAAAAATATATATATCCTTAAGAAGAACTAGTCCTCTCCTTTGAAAGAGAGTAACTTAACTTAAAAACACTCAAAAGGCATTTAATAAATATCTATTGTTTCATTAGGTAAATAATTAAATGTTTCAAAGGCAAAAATATGTTTTCTTGTGAAGTCAGTTTTGATTTTGTTTTCAAATTAAAACCAGAGGCAGAGACATGCTGCCTTTGGAAATTGTTCTGAAAGAGCTAGCATTATAGCAATTGTTCAATTTAGAATCAAGAGATTGAGTATAAATGTGACACATCCACTACAAGTAACTCATATATTATTAACTGAGATCCTCTTCTCTCATCCTTCTAAATTAGAAAGTGCCACCTAGCACCCAGCTTGCCAACTTTACCTCAAAATGCAGTGAATATAAGCAGCACCCTAACTGTCCTTTTGTTTGGCCTTGTTTTCATGTGCATCACTCAGAAATCAATACATATTTGAATTGCTATCACTGTAGAGGCTGAAAGGAAGAAATGCACTGGAATCATCATTAATGCTTTTTTAATGAAATATTAAATTGCTATGGCACTGAGTGTATGGAGTGAGATATTTAACAGCAGCCTAAGGAAAAAGAACACTTGTAAACACATAAATAATTAGGACATCATTTCCCTTTTCTTTTCTTTTTCAATGAGACAACTTAGCTGGATCCCCCCAAAAAGCAAATGAATACATCTAACTCCTTGGACAAATTAACCTATATTTTTACTACACATTTAATCCATGTTTCGCCATAGTAAGCAATTCAGGAGATCTGATTATTCTATTTATCATTTGATACTCTTTATAAAAGCTGATAAATACACTCATTCTAAATCTATGTTAGCTGGCAGTAAACATTACTCAAAGCTGGCTAAGGGGCTGCTTCTAAGATGCTGGTAAATTGCCAGAGAATGCAGACTAGCTCTTCTGTCCTCTGCTTTCCATTCCAGGTGACAGCAAGAGAGGTGGTAGTACAACCACCACCTCAGCCACCAGCTGCTGCTTCTGTAAGTTTCCACCCTAGAAAAACCCTAATTGAAACAATCATTGACTGAAAAAATTTCCTAGGTACAGGGCACATACTAAACCTGTGGAACAGAGGCTTCAGCTTAATCGTGGTATAACTATTGATAAACTGCAGTGTCCATTGAATTCTTTTTTTAAAAAAAATTAATCAAGTTATATAGAAAAGCACTTTATTTTTTTAACTCAAACACAATGAATAAAAATATGTATAAGATGCAGAAAATTTCTATTTAATTCTCTCTGTGCTCACCTTGGAGTAGAATTCCCACTAAGGGAAAAATTATTTTTAACTCTATTTCCTACCACTGAGACTCTCAAGTACGTAAAAGAAACTCAATACATTTCTAAATTCTACCATTATATTTTGATTCTAAATAAAATGATAACACCAATTGTAGATATTTGTGATGCTATTTGTTGCATGAATACATAAACGAGGTGTCAGGGTTTGTGGCAACAATTGATATCTGCAGTTTGGGGATGTTTGGAATGATGGCTGGCTGGTTTTCTGCTTCTGTTTTCCAGTGCTTCTATTTGCTTCAATCGAAATTCTCCCTCAAGGAGTCCTTCAACAGAGTCATCTTTCCACAGTTTTTGCCTTTGTCTGCTACTGTAAAAGTAACATGGACCAATTGTGCTTTAAACTGATTTTATTCAATCATAGGAATACATGTTCTTCTGGGACCTGGAGGCTGATATTAATAAGGAAGAGTTTCCACGAAACACAGAGGACACTGCTCTACAGCAGTGGGCTTAGCTCCTACTACCCACTGAAAAGACTGATATGCTACCTGTGCTTTGAAGAGCTTCAGTTGGATGTACAAATGGAACCATGATGTGACTGTTACTGATTCTTATCTGTTTATTTAATGTCCTATTTCTTTCTAAAAATATATATGGAACTGAAGCAAAGGTAATATTTATTTCCCATTGTATTTCTAGATGTTGGCTCTCAAATTTATTACTGATATTCTTAGCAGCCAATGCAAAAATGGAAAATGAAATTTATAGTGTTTATAAGCAAAAGAATATATTTACTTAAGAGAAGCAAGAGAATCCTGTCAGTATCCTGAGAATTTTTCTCCCATGGATCCTTATAAATGGATCCTTGCATGATGTCATAAACACTAGTTGAATACAGCAAATATAAATTATGTATCTATATGCTTCCCCAAATTAATTCAGTTTCAGAGTAAATTTCAGTTCCTTTACGAGTATTGGCATTTTAGGCCTTGCATTCTTTTCTCCATCAATTGTGACACTATCTGGCAAGGTGTCATCTGTATCAGTTTCAGTCTAAATAAGAGCAGAGCCTTTATTAATTCACTACCATATTCCAGTACTAAATTAGTACCTTGCACATAGTCAGTATATTAAAATTTTTTGAATGAACAAATGAAATTTGTAACTCGAAGCAATCATATAACTTCTTTATGTAGTTAATCTCCATATGTTTCCCTTATTAAAATATATCTAACCCCCAGTATTATTTCTTCCCAGAAATCTTTGACTCTTCCCAATTTTCACATAACCAGTAATAGTAGTATCTTCCAGATTTCTGTCACTTATAATAATAAAATCATTTCCAATGTTTTATTTTGTTTTATAGTTCCTTATCTTATAACATGCCACATAACAACAGGCCCTTGTACTGCCAGATTTTAGGTCTCGGAGTTTCAGGGACAAAAAAAATGTACAGTGGTCCTCCCTAATGTTTGCTTTTCACAGTTTCAGTTAGCCATAGTCAACCACAGTCTGAAATTATTAAATGGAAAATTACAGAAATAAGCAACTCATAAGTTTAAACTGCTCACCCTTCGGAGTAGCGTGATAAAATCTCACACTGTCCTATTCCATCTTAGCTGTGACTTGAGTCATTCTTTTCTCTCGCATATCCGTGCTGCATACGCCCTCCAGCCATCAGTCAGTTAGTAGTAGCCTTCTCAGTTGCCAGGTTATCAGACCAACTGTCTCACTATCATAGTGTTTGTGTTCAAGTAACTCTTATTTTACTTAAAATGGACCCTAAGCACAAGAGTAGTAATGCTGGCAATTAAGATATGCTAAAGAGAAGCTGTAAAGTGCTTCCTTTAAGTGAAAGGGTGAAAGTTCTCTACTTCATAAGGAAAGCAAAAAAATCATATGTGGAGGTTGCTAAAATCTATGGTAAGAATCAATCTTCCATCTGTAAAATTGTAAAGAAAAGACATCTGTGCTAATTACTGCAAAATTTACAACCACAGTGTGTGCTAAATGCTTAGTTAAGATAGAAAGGGCATTAAATTTGTGGGTAGAAGACATAAGCCGAAAACGTGTCCCAAATGATGACAATGTGTTACGCCAAAAAGCACCGAAGTATGTGAAGACTTCAGGAAGGGTATGTATGTATAGAAAAAAAACATAGTATATATAAGACTCAGTACTATCTGTGGTTTCAGGAATCCACTGGGAGTCTTGGAATGTATCCCCCTTGGGTAAGGGGGCACTACTGTATAGGTAAGTAAATAAAATTCAAATGTATGTAATCTGAAAAAATATGTAACATCTATGCCATGTTTATAACAATTTATCATAAAAGACACTTAAACAATTTAAACCAACTATAATGCAGAATCCAGATAAGTAGATGATGTTTATTAATAACTTCATTCTTACTGAGTATATCAATAAAAGTTCAATAATCCAGAAATTGCTCTAACTATACAGTTTCTGAAATTTAGAGATTACAGATTTCCAGATGCTAGAACTACCTTGAGATTTAACCCTGAATCTAGTCAATTAATAGTTACAATGACCTAATTTGCCTTCTCTCTCATCACAAAAGCTGTAAGATTCTACTCTGCTGAAACAGGGCCTTCTCACTCAAACTTTAGAGGAAAAAAATGTTTAAATTTCATGAATTTTATGAAGTGCAAATATAGAAATGAGGCTACAACTAAGATTTATATCATATATTCATCCATAATGTTTCTCAACCCCTTTAACAATCTCATTTCAAACCCTAATCATTTTAGATCTGCACTGCAGCAAAAATTTTCTGTCTAAGTCTGACTCTTGTCCTCGCTCTCCTACTCTCTTGATCAAGCTCAGTTCAATCTAACTGAGGAATATCAATTATTAGGAGCTACAGGATTGGGAATTTACCATAGTGGATTTTGCTGGACACAGTATTCTTTCCATAGTGACTCTGCCTAAACATTCTTTAGTTTTCCTATCCCAAAAGCTTCATCTCTGATGACGGCTAAAAAGAAACGATTCTTATATTTCAGTTCCAGATTTCCTATCTGGATAGCTTTATTAAACTTATTTAATTTAATTAAAAAAAAAAAAAACTCTGGTTGCCCACCTGGCAGCCATAAATTTCAAATAGTAGCTATAATGAATACAATTTAATCTATTTTATGATTCATCATTCAACTGTCCTTACTCATCATATTGCATTTTATAAAATCTGTGTTTGGTTCCTAGACATGTACTAGAGTGATTATAAATGAATCAAACATTATTAATCCAAGGTTGTAACTGGCTACTATCTAATGCCGCTTAGTGACTTAATTATGTTAGACAGACCAAATTGTTTCAAATGAACCTTCACAAAGGTCCTTAATAAAATAAAACAGTGATTTTATTTTCTGTTATCTGCTTTCTGCCAGAAGGTTCTCTAGGGGCTTCTGCCATTTTCTTTCCTTTCTTATTAGCTAGAAAGTGCAATCTAGTAAGCCTGTGAAACTTGCAGGAGCTTACACTGATAATATTTCTCAGTCTTTGACAAGCACTATGGTAAGATTTGGGGCCATTGTGTAAGCAGCAAGATTTACTGGTATTCTCTTAAGGGAGCTGGTTACTGAAGTGACTTAGAATGCCATAAGAAAAATAGGAAGAACTTTCACATTGATAATGCATGGAGGGGATAACTTTATATAAAATTCTGAATAGTGTGAATATTTGAAATAGGAAATTTTTAAAGTAGAATATAAAATATCAGCAGATTCATAGAGGAACTGCCTTCGACAGCAGGCTGTAAAAGATTAAATTTTTAAATAAGGGGTTTCATTGCTTCTTCAGTTTGCTTTGTGCCATACCAGAAGTTCATAATGAGCATAGGCGATTTGTCTATTATTTCTAAGACAGAGCATATTAGCTGTGACTTCACTCAGAAGGAGGCCCCTCACCCTTGAGAAGTACAATGAGGTTGAATGTGCACAAAGTATTTCTCATTCCCACAGCAGTTTTGACAGGAGGGTCAAATACTTAAAAAAAAAAAAAAAAAGGATAATAGAATAATAAAGTTACTACACTTCTGAGCAAGATGTGCAGTGTAACAGTCAAAGTGTGGCTCTTTGTGGGAAAGTAGCAGACAAAAGTGGTTCTCTGTGGGGAAGAACTGCTTGGGACAGTGGAAGCTTTCTAGACTAGTTGCTATTCTTAGTCTTCCCTCAGTATGAAACCCATGCTCAGCAGAGTCAGGTCACTATATAGAATTATTTATTTCTCCTTGCCCTGCACATTCCCAACAAGAAAAACCCACATGCACACCAACAATACAGAACTCCCCTATTTAGAAACTCTTCAGTTTCCAGCAATCTTTACATATCGAATATCAAATCACATTGGGATTTTCTAGATGTTTTAGTCCTTTTGTTTCTGAGTATCATGCCCCTTGTGTAGAGCACAGTGAGGTTGACTAGAAAAACTGAAAATAAGAATAAAGATTCTGTCACTGCAATGCACACCTTAGCTTCTAGCAGATAAATATATATAAAGATTATACCTCTAGTTCTATGTTAATCTTTACAAATATTAATTGGGCAATATTAACAAACCATAAAGAGCATATTAAATCTAAAAGCATTTTAAAATTAGCTCAATTAAGTAGTTTCAGTTAAAGCCCAGAATTTTGTATGTTTTACTAAAGAAAGGGAAAAAAACTAAATATGATTTATTCCAGACAAGTGAAGTAAGAAGACACAAATGAAGAAGTAAGCAGCTTTTTTCAAGCCAGTTGGGAAAAACATTAACAAAGAACTCACTGAACTTCAAACATCATTAGTGCTCAGAAGGAGCCTAGTAGGAACTCATAATTAGGCCCTTGGGGGGAACATAAGAAAGAAATATGAAGTTGGGATAGTATAAAGAAAAGTCAGTTTTCAAAAATGTATTGTCAGAAAACTAGAATTCACTTTATTTTAAAATATGAACTCTCTCAAGAGCTGTCCCTGATGCAGAATCTGTGAACGATGCAAAATACAATGGACTCTGATTTAAAAAAAAAAAAAAAAAAAAAAAAAAAAAAGACCTCTCACCAATTCAAAAATTCAGGCCTAAAATCAATTGACAGTGATAATCTGTGAGAAATTTACACCAGGATATGATAAATTGGACTGAGATCAATCATTGTATTTGCCAGAAACTGAAGAAAGTTGTTGGCCAAAATTAATTTTAGAAATATATTTTCTTCAGTACTCCAATTTGTCCTGGGCAGATAAAAGCAAAATCTGTAACAATAAAATTGGTCATCTCTTTCATTTCTTTCAAGCAGCTTGAAAACTGTTGCTTACCCACTTTATAATTAATTTTATCCTCTATTTCTAGAAGATAGAATTCATTCAGCGATGGATTCTCCTAGAAAAGAGCGGTAAGAAAGTATAAAGGAGGGGGTGGGATAGAAGTAGTATAGACTAGTCTGTTTAAGTACAGATCCCAAACATAAAACTTTTAAATGGAATGACACAGGAAGGGGAGCTGGAAAGCTCAGTGCCATCAGTGTGTTTTGAAAATTAGTTTTCATGTACTTTTCCTCATGTATCATAAAACTAGTCAAATGAGACAGATTTGTTAGTTAGTACATGAGTCTAATATAACTAAAGTAAATAAATATCTTCTTAGGTTTAACTAAGAGCAATGCATATTAATGTATGTTGCTGATATTTTTCTACCAATGAGTGGATTCAGTTTTTCCCCAGGTGAACTGAAAACAAGATCAAGCATTCCGACTTTTGGCAAACTTCTGGTCTGAAGAGGCTTTTCTTTAACAATAAAATAACAGAAAATAGCAATATTCATAAAAATAATAATATAACTCTCCTGAACAAACACTTAAAGATAAGTTTTATTTTAGTTCTTTAAAAGTTCTATTTTTCATTATCAAAATTCGTGGATTTGTGATACAAAAATAAAGCTAGTGTCAGGCTTTGCATGAGAAATTCCTCACATGGAATATTATTGATTTTTCTTCCATTGGAAAAGAGAAGCAAAAGCAACACAAACATGTAGGTATCACATAGTGAGCACGTCTAGACCTAAACTGTCTCATGAAGCAAAGATATCTGTGTACATGTCAACATCAACCAGTCAGAAGATTGTGGCTATTAAAGCTCTCACCTAAAGAATACTTTTAGGAAGTTGAGCCAATTGTTAAGTACAGCTCCACTGCTTTAATAGGTTCTCATAAGAAAAACAATAATAAACAAAAGGAAATTAGGCCCTCTTACCCTAATACCAGCACCCCTAGATTCCCCAACAGACACACACACACACACACACACACACACACACACACACACACACACAGAGGCACACTTTCCACACACATGCAGATACACACTTCCCAAACATCTATGTTAAAAAAAAAAAAAAAAAAAAAAAAGAACCAGGAAAGGCCTAATCATACTTTAGCGTAAAAGTGCTAGGGAGGTGAATCGGGGTAGGAGATCACATTACAAAATATCTTAAGATGATATAACCTTTTTCTTCTAGAATTGTTTTATATTGACTATATTTAAATGATGATCTGAGAATCGATCACATGCTACTGACTACATAAAAATAAGAAAAATGAGAAGCTTATATACAACCAAGTAACACCATCACAGGCAATATAGATTCCAAGGAAAAAAATACTTGAACAATGAAAATGTTTCACTCCATAGCTATGAGTTTTTGTTTTGTCGCTCCTTAGATTCCATATATCAGTGAAATCATATGGTATTTGTCTTTCTCTTTCTCACTATTTTAGTTAGCATAATACCCTTAGGTCCATCCATGTTGTTGGAAATGGTCAGATTTCATTTTTTTTAATGGCTGAGTAAATACATATAGTGCCAGGTGGGTACTAGACTAATGGGGGAATCACTTCATAAATTATATAAATGTCTAACCACTATGCTGTACACCTGAAACTAATATAAAATAATATTGAATGTCAACTCCAATTGAAAAATTAAAATTTATAAAAAACTAAAGAAAATATTTCACTCTGACGTTAGGAGGAAAAAAATTAGGATTGAGTGATCTTTGACACATATTTTTTCACTTTTTATTAAATAACAGCATTCCCATAGACATTTTTTTCTTTTTAAAGTTTCCAGATACTTAACCTGTTTGATTCATGAAGATAAATGAGAATTAAAAGAGGCCAACTAAAATTAGCCCAGGAGTCATTTGCCTATTATTGTTTGCCATGTGTGTTACAAATAAATTTCTTAATCTATTCTTCAAATTTTTTAATTTGTTAAAATATTGTATCACATCAAAGAGTTTGACAATTCGATGAGTTGTGGGACACTATGGAAAAATTTTAAGCAAGGAGAAGATATGCCAACAATTCTAATTATGGCAATCATGCCTCCTAGCCTCTTGGTTTTTGGAATGTGGGATGTAAGGAGCCTACACTAGAATTTAAAGTTTCATATCCTCCTGTTGTAATTAGTTAATATGAATATGTTTTGAAATAACAAATAAAAGATCTAAATAGAGCAATATATTGTTTATTTATAAGAAGAATCAATTTTCCCTGAAACAACTTGTAGACTCAGTGCAACACTCATGTGACCAATAAAGGAAGAGAGACTATATAAAGGGTATGAAGCCAATGCCAAAGCATTAATATGGTGAGTACATGGATATTTACTAGGTTAGTTTTTATATGTTTGAAAAACTTTTAATTAAAAATATTTAATAATAAATGAGCATTACATATTATATACCAAAAATAATAAATATTTCTGACCTGTAATTTCATTATCATGGCTCAACCCCAAAAAATGACTATGACCAAGGCATAGTCATTTAATATCCGAAGCTTCCTACAAGCTAAAGCACTAGTGTTCCAGAAAAAGTCTTCTCTTACTTCATCCACTGCCTTAAGGGGTTTCACCAACTTTTCCCTGCACAAATCCTTTTACTTCTTAATCCTTGAGTGCATTTACATGCCTTTGGTTTTGTGTCTTTCTTCCTAAGCCTACTACATCAATTTCCAGTATCTGCTGCTATCGGCCAGGCTCATGTCAAACTCCTGTGGGCAGCATAAGCAGTAATCCTGAGATTTCCCCCTCTACTAACTCAGGCCTGAAGATGAGGTCAGACAATTGTTTTTGTCAGTTTTCTATTGCCACCTCCAAAATGTAGTGGCATCAACAACGATGTTTTTATTTATCTATAACCATGGGTTACCAGTTTGTCTTGTGTTTAAGTGGGTGATTCTGCTACTGCCTAGACTAGAGCCATGCGGCTGCATCAATCTGATGGATCTGCTGTACTTGGATGGTCTAAGATGCCCTTTCTCACACATCTAGAGGCTGCTGTTGGTGGTTGGCTGAGATATGTGTCTCCAATAGACTGGCCCAGACTTCTTCACACAGTGGCAGCTTCTCAAGAGAGCAAGCCCTGATGCATGAGCATTTTTCAAGCTCCTATTTGCATCACTCTCACTGATATTTCATTTGCCAAAGTAAGTCACATGGCCAACTCAGAGCCCTATGTGAACAGGCAGTTAAGCAAGGATATAAACACAGGAAGACGAGTCATTTAAAGCAATTACTTGAAGAATTTGCTACAGTTATACATGTATACATATATACTGGTTAGAGGTACATCTATACCAACCACTTCGAGGATTCAGATTAAACAAGATGACAGGAAAATTGTTAAGTAAATTATTAAACATTCATGTTATAAAATATTATACAGCCTTTATTAATAATAATTACAAATCTATGCAGTAACAAAAAATTACTCAGTTTAAGAGTCTGAATAAGATAAGAATGAAAGAGAAAAATGAAATTGCTATTTTAGTAGAATTTATTTTTAATTTACAAATATTCTGTGATATTGTTATATAGATGACAGTAAATTTTAAATTCCTGATATTAGAATTTGGTATATCAAATTCCAGATTACAGAATTTATTTTTGTTTATAGGTTTGTTTTTGCTCAAGCCAGTCAGAAACATCTTAAATGTGCATGTGTGAAGACAGGTAAGCACAACTTTGTATAAATTCACACCATTTTCTGCTTTGTTGTTCTAGTTGGTAACATAAAGGATAAAGACAAAAGTGAGTAACTGGGTAAATCTGATTAAACCTTTGATTTTCATATGCATCACCTTTCATTTTATGAGTTTATTTAATAGCAGTTAGGTTCAGTGCAAATTTGAATAGATCACCAAAGTATTTAACCAGAATTTTAAGCTTTCAAAATCCTCATTCATTTGCAGAAATAGTTGACCATTACCTTAAATGTCAGCCTATCTAAATACTTGAAATATAGTTGTATTTTTTCTGCAGTTTAAAGTGCTGTTCTATTTTAATTTCATTCAAATGTAATGAATATGATAGTGAATTAAGTATTAAAAACCTTAAACCACAAAAATAGTTTTCATTTGGCACTTCTCTTGTGTTTTTAAAATAAGCATCTTGTACATATAAAATTATCTTGGCACTTTTAAGTTTTAACTGTTCCATTTAATCTCAGAAAACTATTAACTGTCTTTTGAGTTTCATGTGTTATCTATAGACTTTAAAAAATTATGCTATTCCTTATGTTTTGTTTTGTTTTTTAATTTTGTTTCTTAGATTCCACACATAAGTGAGATTATATGGTATTTGTCTTTCTCTACCTGACTTATTTCACTTAGCATAATCCCCTCCAGGTCCATCCCTGTTGTTGCAAATGGTAAATTCCATATTTTTTATGGCTGAGTAATATTCCATTATATATATATATATATATATATATATATATATATATATATATATATATATATATATATATACTACAACATATTTATCTAAAAAAGACTCACAGATACAGAGAACAAACTGCTGATTGCCAGATAGTAGAGGGGGGTGGGGGAAATTGGGAGCTGAGTGGAAAAGGTAAAGGGATTAAGAAGTACAACTTGGTAGTTACAAAATAGCCACAGGGACATAGGGCAAAGCACAAGGAATATGGTCAATGGTATTACAAAGTGATCACCCCAACCAGTCCAGCTCCCATGGGTGCTGGACTGGTTGGGGTGATCACTTTGTAAATTGTATGGATGTCTGGCCACTGTGCTGTACACCTGCATCTAAAATGAAATAATATTGGATATCAACCTTAATTAAAAAATGAAAGTTTAAAAAATAAAAATTTTTAAACTATCTTTAAAAAATTGTTATTCTTCATTATGAATAATTCCTTTTATAAATCTTACTTTTGAACTCTAAACTGGTTTCTAAAATTTAAATTTGTATCAATCCTGTAAAGCTTTATCCCTAACTTTAGCAAGTGCTACTTTGACAAAAGACCATAAAACAAGGCTTTAACTCTTCTAAAATCAATATCTGCATTCAATTAGAGCAGAATATATATATATATATATATATATATATATATATATATATATATATATATATATTTGGTTTGGGGGTTCTTTAAATTTTTTTTTAATTAATAGTGCCCTTAAATATTTAGCATTCAATTCTATGACTTCTGCACAGCTTTTTATTTCACCTGACATAAAAAGAAAGCCATAATGTCAAAATCAAACCTCTCAGGACTTTGAAGGAACACAGGCAGGTTACTTCTTTCTAGACAAAAAGGAATCAACACAATAGCCTGACATTGCACACTGCCTGCTGATCTACAAGTTAACCTCCTGTGAGGAACCAATTGGCCAAAAGAAACTAAGAACACATACTGGCTGGTATGTTAAACACCATGTGTCTTGAGAGATTTGTGACCAGTTATAGCACTTCTTTTAAAACTTGTGATGCTGGGGCATGTCATTATTTCCTACACAAATAGAAGATTTATAAATGAAAATTTAAGCACTGGAAAAAAGTTGCACTATAAATGTAATAGTCGACTTTCATTTACATGTTCCAATGGAGAAATTAGGAATGAATTCACAGATGTTTTAAATTAGCAGAACATTTAAATATCAATCATATTTAACTTTGAAGTTTAGGAATTAATACCTTTGTGTCAAATATCTATGTTCATTAAATGGCCATCCACATCCACTGTGAAGGCTAATGTAAGCATGATTTTATATCCCAAAAACACTTATCAACTAAAAAAGAAGTGGTCCAGACACCATCTGTTCCTTGGTAGGAGGATAGAAACTTGCATCTAAAATCTGCTATGGAGATAACTAAAAGTTAACCCTAAATATGGAATTTATTACCCTAAATTCAGCTACATGGAAATAAGAATGCAACTCATTTTAAATGCTACCTTTATTTATATGTGTGTGTATGTATGATTTTTTTTATGGTAGAGATGCCAGAACTGCATCATGGAGTATTGGTGAAGGGAGCAGAGAGGTGGGCATGCTAAAATAAATTCATACGTATCACCATAGAACCCACCGGTTAACTTTAATTCCCAGAGGATGCTTCAACAAAATAATAAGAAATGAGTTAGTGAGAATGGCGCTGGCATGGGTGAGAAGCTCAGTTGTGGCTGTCTTTTAGAGACTGTGGTTGCCAGTAGGAAAGACTATGATGGAACTGAGCTACTTAATAGGACTAGTATATAATAGGATTTGAAGTAGCAGGAATCTTTGGGAGGCAGGTAACGTCAGAGAGAAAATGGACATAATTACCATAAAACAAGAAAATTCAAATGATCAGTGAGCTAGGACTCACATAAATCCTTGGTGGTGGATAATAGATAATAGCATTCGTAGGAGTCCCTGAATATGTAATAGAGAGGACTACTGTTACAGAATAGGTGACAAGAATGAGAATGTATGGAACAAGAAGATTTATTGGGGTGCTTTTTGTTGTTTCTACAACCAGTGTTAACTCTAGACAGGCACTTGAAGCCACTGCAACTTGAAAAAAATGATAACCAGGAGTTTAGACTGTCACTAATGAGGGTAATATTACCCAAACAAAGACACAAATCCAAAACAGCACAAGTGCTTCCTAGAAGTGACAGGAGTCTAGATCAGGTGGAAGAGAGATTATCCATGGTAGCCTTAGCGCCAACTACAGAAGAAGAATGCTGTAGGTTTTTCCTACTAACCTTCTAGAGTTAAGGTTTTTGATTTTTTTTTTTTTAAATAAAGTATAACCAGACACCAACTTGAAGAAGCAGTGGCAAGGTATAGTGAACTTAATGTAAAATGTGAGTAAATCTGAGTGGTATAAGGAGTGGACTATAATGGATGTTCTCTTGGCTCCACTTACCTCAGACCTGACCATAATCAGTGTGCTCTAGACAAATTTCAGCTTAAAATGTCTTTGTCTCTATGATTAAATCCTGTTTCTGAAAGTGTAGGAGGCTGCTCTGCCCTTTTGTGAAAGCTGGGTGTGTCCAGGAACTAACCCCTACTTCAGGGGTTAAATGTGTCATCATGGGGTAATGTTTTACAAAAAAAAAAAAAAAAAAAAAGCTTTATTAAAATGTAATTCACATAGCTATTTAATACAGAGATAAAATTTATTTGTTTAAAGTGTAAAACCTGAAATGTACAAGTCAATGATTTTTTTTTAATAACATTCGTAGATATGTACAAACCATTACTTCACTCAATTTTAGAACATTTTCATCACCTCAGAATGAAACACTGTACTGGTTAGCCATCATACTGCTATGCCCCACCTCTGTCTCAGCCCTAAGCAACACTAATTTACTTTCTTTCTCTATAAATCTTATATTCTAGACATTTTGTATAAGCAGAATCACATCATATGGGTTTTATGACTGGCTTCTTTCAGTTAGCGTAATGTTTTCAAGGTTCATCCATGTTATAGTATGTACTGAAATTTCATCCCTTTTTCGGTTTATAATATTTATCTGCCTGTCATTTTATTTTTTGTTTCCATTGTCTCATTTTTTTTGTCCCTTTATTCCTACTTTATTGCTTTATTTTACATTAACTGAATAATTTCTCATATAGTATTTACATTTATTTAATGCTATTTTCACAACTTTTTTTGAGTTATTTCCTTAGTGATTGCTCAATGCCTTACATCTTATCAGAATCAGCTTCAGAAATGTACTAAGTTAATTCCAGTGAGATATAGAAATGTTACTCCTACACAGTTCTATTTACTTTTCCCCTTTTTGTGGTATTATTATTATACATATTATGTTCATAAATATTATAAAATCAACAATAGCAACTTATTAATTTATGTAACCACATTTTTTTCAAGAAGCTGAGAGAAAAGAACAAGGTTATAGTTACAGCTTTTGTTCTATTAACCTTATCATTTCTTCACTTGTTCTTGCAAATTCAGGTTATCACCTGGTGTCATTTTTTTTTTACCTCCATTCATGTTTTCTCCCATTCATCTCTTTTGTGCTGTTACTGGGAAATATATTGTATTTCTATATATTATTGGCATACCTATACATTATATGCATAGTTTCATACAATTGCTTTTAAACAATTAATATAAGTAGAAAATATGCATATATATATATATATATATATATATATATACTGTCTTTAATAATTGCATAATTACCTTTACTAATGATCTTTGTTTTTTAATGTGGATTCATATTACTGTCTGAAGTCACTTAAACTCAATCTGAAAAAAACTTCTTTAGTATTTCTTATAACATTGGTCAACCGGCAAAAAATTTTTGTTTATCTTACTTTTTGCCTATCTCCAAATGTTTTTATTTTGTCCTCATTGTTGAAAAATAGCTTTACTCATTATAGGATTCTTATCTGACAAGTTTGGTGCTTTTCTTTGAGTATTTTGAATACATTATCTCTGCAACCTGCTGTTCTCCATTGTTTCTGAGGAGACATTACCTGTTAGTCTTAAAACACTATTACTATAAGTAACAAGTTGGTTTTACTCTTGCCTCTTACAAGATTTTCTACTTGGCTTTCAGCATTTTTATATGATTTATCTGTTTGTGGATTTCCTTTACTCTATCCTAGTTGAAATTCATTGAGCTGCCTGAATGGGTAGATCACTGTTTCTCAGTAAATTGGGGAACTTTTAAGCTATTATTTCTTTAGATTTTTTTTCTGCTCCTTTCTCTCTCTCTTTCTTGTACTCTCATTACCTGTTCACTTAATAGCACCCCACATCTCTCTGAGGCTCTGTTCATTTTTCTTCATTTTTTTTTTTTGTTTCTGCTCTTCAGATCTGCATAATCTCTATCAGCTCGTCTTCAAGTTCAATAATCTTTCTTTTGCAAGTTCATATCTCCTGTTGAGTCCCACAAAAAAAGTGAACTTTTTTTAAATTTCAGTTATTGTATTTTCTTCCTTTATTTATTAAAAATATTGGGGTGAAATTGGTTAATAAAGTTATTCAGATTTCAAGAGTACAGTTCAATAATACATCAACTCCAGAATTTCTATTTGGTTCTTTTTTTATCATTTCTTTATTGTTATGCTCTACTTGATACATCATTTTCATCATATCTTCTTTTATTTACTTAATCATGGTTTTCTTTATTTCTCTTAACATAGTTATAATGACTACTTTGAAGGTGTTGTCTGTTAAATCTGACATCTGGTCACTCTCACAGGCTTTAGTTGCCTCCTTTTCTATAGTGTATGGGTCATGACTTTTCTGTTAGAATTTCTCAAAAATTTTGTTGAAACTGGACATTTTAAATAGTGGATTATAGCAACACTGGGTGCTGGTCATCCCTGCCTGGGGCTTGTTATTGTTATTTGCTTATTAATTTGCTTAATAGCCATCTGGGTTATTTTAATAAAGTCTATATTCACATGCAGTCATAAGCCTCTGATATTGGTACTCGGAAGGTATAGCTTTGGATATACCTAGAGTTATCCTGAAATAGTGGTTTTTTCAGAGCTCTCTCTGCTTGTCCCTTTCTCTAAGGAAAACTTAGTGAGAACACTAACCTGCTAAACTCCACTAATTTCTACCTGAGTGCTCTCTTTTTTCCAACAATAACATGGGGCATAAATTTTTCTACAATTGAAATAAACAAATTTTGGCTCCCTTGAAAAGATTAGTTCCTGAGCCCAGTGTTTAAGATTTGTATTGATCTCAAGTGGGCTCCAGCCAGCTGCTCTTCCCTAGGTTCTCTTGGGCAAACTAATCAGCCTACAGTTTAGCCTATATATCCAGTGAATCTACCAATCTCTTCCTGATTGCCTTTTACAACTACCTATGCTATTTTCGACAGCATATTTAGACTTGAACTTTTTCACCCTGATTACAAATGAAGTCAGTTCTGTTAGGAAAAGATTAGGAACTATCAGTTTTGTGGCATGCTTTTCTCCCCAGGAAAATTCTCTGAGCCATGGTTATGGAGCTGGGTGTAGGAACAATGGTGCACTTCTCTATGAGGTGCACTTCACCTCCTCTAAGCAAGATAATTCTGAGACATGTGTTTTAAACCATTTTCTGATTAAGGTCTGGTTGCCCACAGGGGTCACAGACTTAAATACCACCCTTTATTGTCTGCTTTCCCTACCCTGTATCACTTTTCTGTTCCTCTACTGCTGTTCTTTGAAATTCTTAAATAAACTCCTTGCTCTTCAGTCCTTTTCTTATAGTCTGCCTTGGATGATGCTAAACTGAAACCTCAATGGTGTAGTTTACTTTTCTGGTTTCTGTAATTGAACACTTAAACATCTATAAAGATTGAAGAATAATAAGTAGGATACAATGTATGAGAATATAGAAAGGGTATAGGATCGAGAGCACAGGTGTGAAGATTTGATTTAGCTAAGAGACACTTTCTCAATTAAAGCAGGACAGCAGAAGAAAGGAGAAAATGTAGGCACATATATGCATTTAATATCAAGAATCACACTGTCCAGATGATTTTTCCAATGGAGTCCTTACAATACTTAAAGTCCTTTAGCTTCACAGATGCATAAACACCCTAGAAATGTATTCGCTTGCTAAAATATGCAAATATTGAACCTGAGGCTTTCTCTTCTCAAACTTCCATTGGATGCCATTGGATGCCTGAGATTGCTCTTCATATTGTCTTATTCATTCTTTCACTATATTAATACACTCAATCAGATTATGATCAAGTCTTTTAGAATTGGGAACTATTTCTTCTTCTTTGGGTGTCCTTCTAACTCTGCATTGATGCTTTTAAACTTTTTAAATTTTAACTCTCTAAGGCTTTATTTATTTATAATTCTTGTGTACAGTTTCTCACTATAAATGCTAAATATTCACTAAACACATGATGAAAAAGACACAAAGTTCTAGAGAGGCTAAGAAAAGGGACAGCATATTCAGTTAAAGATGGATCAAAAAAAGACTATACAAACAATACCTTGGATTTTTAAATGAATCTTGAATGATTGACAAAGAAATAAAGTCAAAGGAGTGTTTATGTAAAAAGATATAAAGAAAGCATAAAATACAAGATACGTTCAAATAATTATAGCAATTTTAGCAAGATAGAGGTCATAAAATTTAAACAGAAACATCAGAGAATTGGTTTGGAGCCTATTATGGAAGGCCTTGAAAAAAGATATACTTAATTTGATAGACGATGAAGGATTTTATTTTTTGAATTTTATTTTTTATTTATTTTATTTTTTTAATTAATTTATTTTTTTAGTTGAAGAAATTATTTAAATTTTTTCTTCTCATCTACTTCCTCCCTCCCTCCTACCCTCTGGTAACTACTAGTCCACTATCCAAGTCCGTGAATCTCTGTTTGTTTGTCCTGTTCATTTGTTGCTTTTATATCACACATATAAGTGATATCATGTGATTTTCAACCTTTTCTGTCTGGCTTATTTCGCTTAGTATGATTATTTCAAGATCTGTCAATGTTGTTGCAGATAGCAGTATTTCATCTCTTCTATGGCTGAGCAATATTCCATTGTATGTATGTACCACTGCTTCTTTAGCCAATCATCTATCGTAGGGCATTTCGGTTGCTTCCATGTCCTGGCCACTGTGAATAATGCTGCTATGAACATCGGTGTGAAAATATCTTTTTGAATATGAGTTTTCAAGTATTGGGGGTAAATACCCAGTAGAGGGATTGCTGGATCATATGGTAGATCAATTCTTAGTTTTTTGAGGAACTTCAATACTGTTTTCCATAGTGGCTGTACCAATTTGCAGTCCCACCACCAGTGTATGATGGTCCCTATTTCTTCACATCCTCTTCTACATTCGTTATTACTTATCCTGTTGATTATAGCCATTCTAAGAGGTGTGAGATGGTATCTCATTTTGGTTTTGATTTGTATTTCCCTAATAGCTAATGATGTTGAGCATCTTTTCACATATTTGTTGGCCATTTGTATATCCTCTAGGAAGAAGTGTCTGTTCAGGTCCTCTGCCCACTTTTTGATTGGATTATTTGTTTTTTTTTGTTGTTGTTGTTATTGAGTCATAAGAGTTCTTTGTTTATTTTGGATATTAGGCCCTTTGGGGAGGTGTTGCTTACAAATATGTTTTCCCATTAGAATGGTTGTCTCTTTACCTTATTGATGGTTTCTTTTGCTGAGCAGAAGCTTTTCAGTTTGATGTAGTCCCATTTATTTATTTTTGCTTTTACTTCCCTTGCTTTTGAGGTCAAATTCATAAAATCCTCTTTAAGTCCAAGGTCCTTGAGTCTATTTCATATGTTTTCTTCTATGCATATTATTGTTTTAGGTTTTATATTCAGGTCCTTAATCCATTTGAGTTCATTTTGGTGTGTGGTGATAGACAAAAGTCTAGTTTCATTCTTTTCCAGGTGACTTTCCAGTTTTCCCATCACCATTTATTGAAGAGGCTTCCTTTCTCCACTGTATGTTTTTGGCATTTTTGTTGAAAATTATTTGCCATATAAATACTGGTTTACTTCTAGACTCTCGATTCTGTTCCACTCCTCCATGTTTCTGTTTTTCTGCCAATACCATACCATTTTGATTATTGTCACTTTGTAGTATAATTTGAAGTCGGGCAGAGTGATGCCTCCAGCCTCGTTCTTTTTGTCTCAAGATGGCTTTGGCAATTCGGGATCTTTTGTGCTTCCATATAAATCTGATGATTCTTTGTTCCATTTCTTTAAAAAATGCTGATGGGATTTTGTTGAGGATTGCATTAAATCTGTACAATGTTTTAGGTAATAAAATTGTTTTAACTATGTTGATTCTTCCAATCCAAGAACATGGAATGTCTTTCCATTTCTTTGTATCTTCTATTTCTTTTAAAAGGTCTTATAGTTTTATTATATAGGTCCTTCACATGTTTTTGTTAAATTTATTGCTAGGTATTTTATTCTTTTTGTTGCAATTGCAAAAGGAATTATTTTTTACACTTCTTTTTCTGACACTGCATTTTTAGAGTATAGGAACACTATGGATTTTTGAACATTGATTTTGTATCCAGAAAATTTACAGTATTTGCTTATTGTTTCTAGTAGTGTTCTTGTGGAGTCTTTAGGATTTTCCATGTAGAGAATCATGTCATCCAAAAATAGTGACAGTTTGATTTCTTTGTTTCCTATTTGGATGCCTTTTATATCTTTCTCTTGCCTGATTGTACTCACTAGGATCTCCAATGTTACATTAAATAACAGTGGCGATAGTGGACAGCTTTGCCTTGTTCCTGATCTTCAAAGGTTTTTAGTTTTTCAACATTAAGTGTAATGTTTGCTGAGGGCTTGTCATATATGGACTTTATTATGTTAAGGTAATTTCCTTCTATACCAATTTTGTTAAGTGTTTTGATCATAAATGGGTGCTGTATCTTGTCAAAGGCTTTTTCTGCATCCACTGACATGATCAGATGATGCTTATTTTTTGTTTATGTGGTGTATCACATTAATCGATTTGTGTATGTTGAACCATCCCTGTGCCTCTGCGATGAAGCCCACTTGATTGTGGTTTATAAGCTTTTTAATATGTTGCTGTATTCGGTTCGCTAGTATCTTATTTAGGATTTTTGCATCTGTGTTCATGATAGATATTGGTCTGTAGTTTTCTTTTTTTGTGTGATCTTTACCAGGTTTTGGTAGCAGGGTGATATTGGCCTCATAAAATGAGTTGGGAAGTATTGCCTCCTCTTCGATTTTTTGGAAGACTTTGAGAAGACTAGGTATTAAATCTTCTTTAAATGTTTGGTAGAATTCACTGGTGAAGCCATCTGCTCCTGGACTTTTAATTTTTGGTAGGTTTTTAATGATTATTTCCATTTCCATATTGCTGATCGGTCTATTTAGATTTTTCCTGTTCTTCTTGATACAGTCTAAGAAGGTTGTATTTTTCTAAGTACTGGTCCATTTCTTCTAGGTTATTAAATTTGGTGTTATATACTTTTACATAGTATTCAAATGATCCTTTATATTTCTTCAGTTTCTGTCAGAATTTCCCCTCTTTCATTCCTGATTTTGTTTATTTGTGTCCTTTCTCTTTTTTCTTTAGTGAGTCTAGCCAGGGGGTTGTCAATTTTATTAACCCTTTTAAATAACCAGCTCTTTGTTGCATTTATTTTTTCTATTGTTTTTGTTTGTTTGTTTGTTTTCAATTTCATTTATTTCTGCTCTAATTTTGATTATTTCTTTCCTTCTTCTGACTTTAGGCCTCATTTGTTCTTCCTTTTCGAGTTTTTTAAGATGAAGCATTAGGTTGTTTATTTGGGCTCATTCTTGTTTTTGGAGATAAGCCTGTAATGATATCAACTTTCCTCTTATGACCGCTTTTGCCATATCTCAAAAGTTTTGATATGCTGAACCATCATTATCATTCGTTTCTATGTATCTCTTGATCTCTCTTTTTATTTCTTCTCTGACCCAGTTATTCTTCAGTAGTATGTTGTTTAATCTCCATGTTTGGTTCTTTCTGCTTTCTTTTGAAGTTGCTCTCTAGTTTCAAAGCATTATGATCAGAGAATATAGTTGGTATGATTTCAACCCTCTTATATTTGTCAAGGCTATCTCTGTGTCCCAGTGTGTGGTCAATTCTTGAGAATGTTCCATGTGCACTAGAGAAGAATGCATAAGCAGTTGCTTTGGGATAAAGGGCTCTGTAAAGGTCAATTATGTCCAGTTGGTCTAATGTGTCATTTGGATGTTATCTCCATATTGATGTTCTGTTTGGATTATCTGTCCATATCCAACAGTGGGGTATTTAGGTCCCCTACTATGATAGTGTTTTCGTCTGTTTCTCCCTTTAATTCTGTTAGTAATTGCTTTACATATTTTGGGGCTCCCAGATTGGGAGCATAGATATTAATAAGTGTTTTATCTTCTTGGTGCATGATTCCCTTTATCATTATGAAGTGTCCCTCAGTATCTTTCTTACATTTTTTTATTTTGAAGTCTATTTCTTCTGATATTAGTACCGCTCCTCCCACTTTTCTCTGAATGCCGTTTGCTTTAAATATCATTTTCCACCCTTTCACTTTGAATCTGTATTTGTGTTTGGAACTCTCTTCTTATTATCTGTTCCTAGTAAAGGTTGCCCTCTTGTGCTTCTATCGGCCTGCTGGTCACCTTACTCCTAATTATGTTTTGTGTTTGTTTTTTTTTTTTTTTTTGTCATTTTGTTTTAGGTAAGCTGACTCCTTTCAGTATTTCTTGTAGTTCAGGCCTCGTTGTGGAGAATTCCCTCGATTTTTGTATATCTGGAAAGGTCTTAATTTCTCCTTCATATGTAAAGGAGAGCTTAGTTGGATACATTATTCTTGGCTGGTAGTTCCTTTCATTTAATAGTTTGAATATTTGATTCCACTCCTTTCTGGCTTGTAAGGTTTGTGCTGAGAAGTCTGACAATAATCTAATGGTTAGGTTAGATTTATAGGTTACCATCTTCTTTTTCATGGCTGCCCTGAGAATTCTGTCTTTGTCATTGATTTTTGATCATTTTAATACAAGCTGTCTTGATGAAGGCCTCTTTGAGTTGAGATCATTGGGTATTCTGTTGACTTCTTGAGTTCCAAACTCCAGCTCATTCATTAGATTTGGGAAATTCTCGCCAACTATTTGTCTGAAAATGCTTTCTAATCCCTGCTCCTTTTCCTCACCTTCGAGAATGCCTATTATTCTTGTTTCCTCTCCTGATGGTACCAGCTAGTTTTTGAATTTCTCTTTCATTATTTTTCATTCTTCAGTTTCTCTCTTCTTCCTTCTGATTTATTTCTAGATTTGTCTTTGATATCACTGATCCTTTCCTCCATTTAGTCATCTTTATTTCCCAAGCTTTTTATTTCATTTTTCAACTCTTGCAATGTATTCTTTATCTCTAGAAGGTCTATTTGATTCTTTTGGAGGGTTTCAATTTCCTTGCTAAAGAACTCATTCTGCTCATCTAGTTGTTTCAATTTCTAAAATTGTTGATATGATTCATTTTGGATTTCACTGACTTTTTTCAGAAGTACCATCCTGAATTCTCTCTCATTTAAGTTGCATATTTCTATGTCTATAAGCTTATTTTCTGGAAATTTTTCTCTTTCTTTCTAAGATGCCTCGTCACATAGGTCGTTCATGATGTTTAATGGACTATTTTCTGCCTGGGCATTAATGGCAGTATATTCTGATTTTTTTTTTCCAGAAAGAAGATTTATTATATAATGGTCTCTAGTCTGTTGCAAAGAAGGCATTTTTCTTTTGGTTTCCAGTAGGTAGCGTCTAAGCATCTTGGATCTCTGCTTTATATAAATTCTTAATAATGTCTATTTTTCTTATAGATATTTAATCATGCTCGCTATCTTCAGTCTCAGTTCCTGTCAGTATTAGTGACAGTTTTCAGTAGCATTTGCTCAGATTCCCCTGGGGCTCCGTGGCATTCCATTTTGGAGGGTATGGGGGGAGGGGCCCTCTGGGTTAGGGTATAGGGGCTGTGGCTCAGCCTGTTTGCAACTGTGGCTCATAAAAATCAACTGTTGTTTCTCTGCCATCCCCGCTTTTCTGCCATCCCTGTTTCTCTGCTTTCTGCCCTGATGACTGGGCCCTACCACTGGCCGCATGGAACTCACAACTGTCCAGGCAGGGCTGTTTAAGGAACTCGCCACAGCTTCTGCCCTCCGTCTCCTTCTGCAGGGAGCTCCAGGGGCTGCAAGAGGCAGTTTCTTTGTTTCTCCCAGTCCGCCGCCCTACATCCAGGGTTCTGACCTGTGAGAGCTCTTATGCATAAATCCCACACTCAGATGTGCTGGTGTGCAGTTTAGGTATTATTTGTTGAGTTTTAGATGCTCAGCTTATTGTTGTTTCAAGGGGAGATATCTGGAGACATCTCTCACTCTGCCATGTTTCTGACATCAAGCCACACACCACATAACGATGCTCGGTCAAGGACGGACCAGGTGTACAGCAGTGGTCCCATAAGGTCATCATGAAGAATTTAAAAGATGGATAAGGCCCCTCTCTCACTGACTTTCTGTCTCTCTTAGTCCTTCTCACTCTCTGCCTCTGAGAGGAGATTAAACTCTGTGGAGTGTTACCCCTTTTCTAATAAACTTTCTTTTTAAATTAAAAAAAATTCTTTAGGAACCGATCTGATTTGAACTATCCTTTAACAAATGCTATCCAAAACCATGTACTTCTGTCTCCATTCTTAGTAATGCCTCATGTATCATTGTGGCTACTAGCTGCCAAGTTAAGCATGGAGTCTCTCATTTTTACCATTTTAGATCTCTGTATCCTTTTTTAGTTCATAATACCTGAAAACCAATTATGATACCAGAAAGTACATTTCCAGAAACTATCATCTTTCCTGTATTGTTCCCACATAATACTTATTCAGTCCTGAAAGCATGCCTGCCTACTTTATGTGAAGTGTTTTTCTTCTTTCTGCTATTCAGCTTCCAGTTTAGAACGCTGTTATTTTCTCTCTGCTTGGATGAGAATTCTTGTGCAGCTGTTTAAAAAAAAAAAAAAACATGTCAATATCTAATGGAGAGACTACATTTTCAAATTTCATTACCAGAGATATTACTACCAAATTTGACTTGAAATATAGGATGCAGGTGTCTACAATTGTAACTTTTCAAGTTACAATAAAAATTTGGCATTTAACTCATTACTGTCTCTCTATGAGAAACTCATTTACACAGTTTTTATAGAGTTTATCCTCACAATAATTTGGTAAATTAGGCAGGTCAGTATATGTATTAGGGATATCCTTTATCATGTACTATAAATTTAGATATAAAGTTTGGGAAATATATATATACAGTCTGTGAAATCATCGAAAGCACACTATATTTGGAATTTCAAAACTTGTATTCAAATTACATTCTTGATGCTTATAAGCTGATGGATTTAGATAACTGACCTGTCTGAGTCTCTATAGTATCATCTGCAAAAAAGAGATATCATGAAAATTACACAATATAATGGAAACAAATGCACCTGGAATAGTTCTTGTAATATTAGTAGGTATCTAAACAATAATATTTCCTTTTTTTCTCTTTGGTATACTTTGAATCATTTGGGTCTGCTACTACATTTTAGCCGCTTTAATTCTGTAATACAATAAAAATTCACATTCATCAAGAATGCCAGATATAATAGATAAAAAAAAATGTGGTCATAAAAAAAATGCTTCTCATATTTAAATGGATATAAGTGCTTGGAGAAGTGGTATCTGCCATAAATTCTAATTTCAGATCCATCATGGGTTCATGATACATGAAGTCTATATCAGGGTTCCATTTTTTTTTCAATCTAAAATTAAAAGCTAGCCCAGAAATGCACATCGTGTGTCACGTGGTCATAATATTGCCTAATATAAAAGCATTAGTAAGCTGAGACATAGAAATAGTTGAATTCTATTTCAGTCACTATAGTAATGAATTATAAATTCAAATCACTTAACGTTTGTCCTCATGCATAAATCAGAAAACAGCACATTCATGCACGTTTGAGGTCTAAAATTATGTAGTTTATAATGTTTTAATCCTTTATTTTCATAATAAAGCATTTAAAATACGAACTACTTTCAAAACACTAGGTTTTCAAGGAATTTAGAAAGCATCTTCACTTTTTTGCTTTCATCAAAAATGAGCTTTACCTTCCTTGGGTTTGTATCATCGTTCAAATTTTGCTCATTGTTTTCAACAACTTAAAGAATTTGTAGGTTATTCAAAATATTAAAAATTAGCTGTATGATTCAGCAATTCTGAGTAAGTAACCAAAGAAAATAAAAACAAAGTTTCAAAAAATATATGCACTCCCATGTTTATTGCAGCATTATTCACAATACCCAAAATATGGAAACAACCTAAATGCCCATCAGTGGGTGAGTGGTAAAGAAGATGTGGTGTGTATATACACAATGGAATGTTATTCAGCAGTGAGAAAGGAGGACATCCTGCCATTTACAACATGAATGGATCTTGAGCACATTAGGCTAAGTGAAATAAGTGACAGAAAAAGATAAGTACTGTAGGATACCATTTATATGTGATACCTTCAAAAGCCAAACTTGCAAAAACAGAGAGTAAAATGGTGGTTACCAGGGGATGTAGGATGAGACATAAGATAGACATTGCTTAAGGGTGTAAACTTACAATGAGTAGTAAATAAGTCGTAGAGAGCTAATGGACAGTATAGTGAATATAGACAATATTACTGTATTATAATTATCAAACTTGCTAAAAACTAGAACTTTATTTCTAACACTATAGAAAGGATAATTATATAATATGATAGAAAGGCTAACTATCATTACCCTGGCAATCATATTACAGTGTATAAATGTATCAAATGAATATGTTATGCACCTAAATTCACACAATGTTATATGACAAATATATTTCAATAAGAAAAAATAATAAAGAGGTCAGAAGATGGAAGAAAATGATATCTTTTAAAAACAAATGCAAAACAATAAAAAATGCATTTAAATCCACTATAAAAGCAGAAGATTTCCATTTTCTTATAAAGATAGTCACTACGTGTACTGCCTCTACTGTTCTACGTTGTTGATTTCAAGATGTGTTATCTTATATGTTTTAGCTGCAATATAACTTAATAGTCATTGTTCCTACAATTACAAGGTGAGCTATGTATTGTATCAGACTATTCTAGAGTATGAATAAGTGGAGAAAATTAAAGCTTAGATTCCTCCACAATAGAAAATCATAGTCACCTATGAACCTCTTCGGCTTTTTTACTAAATACTTCTATGCCCAGAACTTCAGCTTTAATGACATTTATTTTCTCCTCCATTTTTTATAATGCGGCCCAAAACTGACATCATTACCAAATTATCAACATCTCCTTCTGTTAGTCAGCATTATCCAGAGAAATAGAACCAATGGGATGTATATAGATATATATAAAAATAGATTTATTGTAGGAATTGGCTCATGTGGTTTTGGAGGCTGAGAAGTCCCACTATCTCCCATCCACCAGTTGGGGAACCAGGAAAGCTGCTGATATAATCTGTCTGAGTTCATAGGCCAGAAAATCAGAGCAGCCTGGTTTAACTCCCAGTACTAGGCCAAAAGCCTGAGAAATGGGAGGCCACTGGTATAAGTCTTAGAGTCTGAAAGCCCAAGAACCAGCACCTCTATGTTGGAGGGCAAGGGAAGGCAGACAGATATCCCAATTCAAGAAGAGAGAGAGGAAATTCACCCTTTTTCCATTCAAGGAGCCCTCAACAAATTGAATGATGCCTACCCACACTGGTGAGGGCAAATCTTCTTTACTCAGTCTACTGAATAAAATGCTAATCTCTTCCAGAAACACCCTCACAGATAACACCCAGAAAACAATGTTTACCAGTTATCGGGGCATCTCATAGCCCAGTTGACACATAATATTAACCATTACACTCTCTCTGATTCACTCTTTCTCTCTTCCCAGCTTACTTAAGCAACCTTCCTAATTGCAATACTTACATTGAGAACTTCCATGCACTGACTTTTTACTTCATCCATAAGCCTCAGGTGTTTTCACTTTTCTTCTTATCCTTCTTAAATTCAAGAGACACTCATTAAAATAATTTCTTTGCCTATATCTTCAAATCCAATCTTCCTCTCTATCCTTCACACATGCTCATCAAAATCCTACTGATTTCTTTTGAGCTTGCACCCTAACAGCTGAGGGTTGCTAGATAAAATCACATAGATTGGCAACACTCTATATTCATGGTTACCAGTACTAATTGGACAGTCAACATTGCCCATCAATCTTACTGAATTTTCAATAGGGTTGCTAAAATATTCATAATAATGACTTTTTCAATATATTCTCTACACTAATTAAACCATTTACTCCCTGTATCTTTTTATTTCACTTTCAGCCAATGATCTCAATTACCACTTAGTAAAGAATCTTGAAATCATTAGACAAGAATTCCTCTCATCACTGAACTGCAAATTTAACCTGATTCTGCTGCACCAATCCTTCTTTCCTTCATTCTTGTTATAATGGGCATAGAAGTTAGGGTTCCTCTTCTCCTATTAGGCTATATCACTCCCATTTATGGATCCTATTTTTTCCATCTTCTCTGTCTTAACTCTATTATACCCTCCCTTTATATATGTTCTTGTCCATTAGCATTTAAACATTCTCTGGTATCTCTCACAGTAAAGGGAAACACTTCTCTCCTTCAATTCCTTTCCATATGCTTTCATGTTTCCTCACTCTTTTCAAGCCAAATCTATTGGAAGGGTTTTTTGTTTGTTTGTTTGTTTGTTTGTTTTAATATACTACTTCATCTCCTAAACCAACATTGAATCTGCACTCACTTTCTATCTGGCTTCTACCTTTGTCATTATACCCAATATATCTTCTCCCACCTCCGATCTTTACTTAAAAAATCCCTACTCAGCCTTCAAAGGGTTTTAGATTTCATTTCTTCAATGATACCATCCATATCATCATTTCAATTATGCTGTCACAGTACTCCACTTAAGTCTTCTTAGATTTTTATCACAGCTTTTAATTCAATACTTGTTTTGTTATTGCTCCAAGGAATATCTCTCCATGATGATACAACTAAGTAAAATTTCTGACCCAGAAGCATTACTGAGTATGGAGAATAACACTAATGATACACTACAAAATTTATAAAAAGAAATCTACTTGTTGCAACTATCCCCCTAAAGACTCATTCAACAGTGCAACTGCTCTAATCACTTTTCTAACTCTTCTCTGCCTAAAATAGTACAAATTCTACCTCTGGCTAATCTGTAATCCCTCTCATTTCTTACTTGATTATCCAGCTACCTCTGTATTATATGTGGAAATTTAGCCTTTTCTGGCAGCAGAAATGGGACATCTTCTAAGATGGAAAGGTACCAGAAAAGTGGGTAAGGTTAGAATCTCTTCAAAAATTTTTCGTTTATAACCTTTGCTACTTATCCAGTCCCCATATTTCCTATATTTTCTATCTATAAGTGAGAGAATGAATGAATAAGTGTTTGACAATGAGAACTAGCAATGGCTTCTTGGTCCACTGAGAATATTTCAAGAAAGAAGAATGGGAATTGCTAGAAGGAATTCTTCGTGCTTTCTTTCATGATTTTGAAAGTCTGTTCTTTTTTTTCAGAGGTCTAAGGAATTAGAATTACAGCATCTTCCTTTATTTGGTTTATTAGAGGGCTAAAAAAGCATAACTGTGACATGTCATTTAATTACTTTCTGAATTAATGTGCCATTTTAATTACTTTAGGGTTAACGTCTTTACTATAAGATATAATGGTAAGAATTCATATTACTCCTTTAGTTTTCCCATTACTCTGGGGTGAAGGAAATAGGGTACTAAAGCTTTTAATACCTGAGTTTATAAACTGATGAAAATTTAAGTTTAACACAGATTTTGTGCTATTCAGGTAAGATACACACTATATATATATATATAAATATATTTGACTTTTTTTACATATATATTTATAGATTTTCTCAGAGGTTTATTTATCAAATATATTTATAGACTTTCTCAGAGGTTTTCCATCTTGGAAAACTAATACTGTTTCTTAGGAAGCCAGTAGAAAACTATTTGTGAGTCATTTCCTTGCTTATTCTTAAAAAGTCATCAGTTCTTATCTTTTATTGAAATATTTCTATGTTTAAATAAGCAGATGCTGTCTGACTCAATATGAAAATCAAAATCAGAACTGTTTATACTAAGATTATCAAGTAGCTAAACTTTTATATTTACCCACTACCATTTGCCAACCCTTTCTTCTCTTTCAGCCAAGTGCCCAGTGTATTTATTTCACATCACTTGTCATATCAGAAGTTAACCCTGCAGACTATCACCAATGTGACTTTTCTTAGTCCTTGCCGTACTCTGGATCATTCAAGAACACTTCCCCTTTTATAAGGGGAGCTGCTGTCCAATTCTCTAGGGTTTCAGCTCTTTATGCATAAATCCCAATAGGGTACTCATAGATTATTTTTTTCCTCCAAAATAATGTCTTTTGAATTTTATGCTCCAAGGAATAATGAAGAAAAATTGACTCATATTCATCCTCATTTAATGGGACAAATTTATTTTGCCATGTATAAATTTACTTAACCAAGGACTTGGGTAACCAATTTTTCTAAATCAGAGGTTAGCAAACTTTTTCTACAAAGGACTGGCTAGTAGATATTTTTGGCAGTATGGGCCATATTGTTTTCGTCACAATTACTCAATTCTACTACTACTTTACTCTGCCAATGAAGCACACAGTCATAAATGAATGACTGTGGCTGTATAACAACAAAAATTTATTTTAAAAATAATGTTTTTAACTGTGGTGTACCAGATTTGACCCATGGACATAGTTTTCTAACCCCTGTTCTAAACTAACTATTAACATATAGGAAGGCACACTGGCATAGGAAAAAGGGCATGGTTATTGAAATCAATCCAACATGTATTCGAATCCTGGCTCTGGCAATTTATACAATTTGGGGTCAATCATACTATTTTTTTAAATATGTCAATCTACGGCCATGCCACCCTGAACAAGCTCGATCCCGTCTGATTTCAGAAGCTAAGCAGGGTCAGGCCTGGTTAGTACTTGGATGGGAGATCACCTAGGAAAAAACCAGGTGCTGTATGCATAAAAAATAAACAAACAAACAAACAAACAAACAAATAAATAAATAAAATAAGAGATTGTAAGTTGAGAAGGTCCTTGCAATCTGTGAGGTCAACCAAAGTTTGTCTCGCCTAAAAATAAATAAATAAATCTGTTTCATCATCTATTAAAGGGAGATTATATACCACTTTGAACATGCTCTGTTACTATTAAATGAAATAATGAATATGTGTAATGAGTTTAAACAAAAAAAGTATAATAATATGTAAGTGAAAATATAAATGATAAAAATAACATTTCTATTTTTGTGAATAATAACCATTATTATTTCCACTTGTTAATCGTGCCTCAGACTCATTTCCATGCTTGACCTAGGATGGTATATACCTATATAAACAAGATAATTTTAAGCTGTGCTAATGGAATATAACACAATAAATGTGAGATTTCAGCTAATTATTTGAGCAGTAATCATCGATTAATAATTTGAGCACAACAAAAAAGTTTCATTATATAATCTATTATAGCTTTTATTCTGCAAACCCAGACTTGTAGGTTTTTACAAATTTCATCTTAAAAACCTGTCTTAATTAGTAAGATAGATGGCATCCAACATAATTTTGCCACAGTTTTGTTATAATTATTCAGTGAAATAATCTTCATAGTGAAAATATTTATTTTTAAATTATGTTTGATTTACATATATTTATAACAATTTTAAACTTATATTTGCTTATTCTGACTAAATACCAATGTCATAGTCTTACCATATTTTCATTTCCAAATTTCCACCAGAACAGTAATGGAAGCCACTGTTAATGGAATTCATTCGTCCTGTCACAGCACCTAAGCCAAATAGTATCAAGAATAAAAGTTTCTTATATTTTATTACAAACATACAATATATGTCATTTTCACTGAATGCTTTCTTTTTTTAGATAAAGTATTTCAATTCCATGTTAGAAAAAAATATGTAAATGTGTAAAAGATACATATAGGAATACAGGGAAATATATATTAGCGATACGTAAACTAAATTTTTTTTTTACTATCTGTTATGTCCAAGATGTTGAGAGAAAATTCATGGCATTTCTATATTACTGGTATCAGTTTCGGTTCCAAAGTACCTTTTTAAGAATATTTATAGAGCAAACAGCCTCTTCGGAAGATAAAGATGATATCTCTCTCCAAGGAAGAGGGCAGATATGTTTCTTGATCATTACACTAAAGACAATGTTGCCCTCTGGAACAAAGATTAGGAAAGTTTGCTAACAGTGCCTTATAAGACTGGGAATCTCCTAAAACCTGTATTCCTCAGCTATGACACAAATCCATCATATGTGCAGCATCTCTACTTGGACTCACTTCTTCATCAACTCCTGTGGGTCTTTGGGGTAAGGGAAGTAATGTGAACTTAAAGCTCATTGCATGAATAATAAAGTCCTATGTCTCTGATCCAGGAGTACTGTATCTTCTAGCATCTGTGAAACGGTAGCTGGCTAACTTGTTCGTACAAAAGCAGGATAACATCTGAGAACTTTTAATGTTCTCAATATTAAGCACATTACAGTCTTTATTGCCTTTTCATTTTTTTTAATCAAATCCTAAATATTGTGAGTATTACATTGTTTGGTGCTATATTTTGATATTTTTTTAAATGCTTTGCATTTGTTTAGTTGTCCAGTTAAGTTACATGGAGTTTGTTGTATCTGGCTATCTTTTAAATATTTTTAGGTTGGCTTTGGAGTAGCTGTTAGCCTAGTGCTAGTTTATTAACTTCAAAAGACTTTACCCAATACACATTACAAGATCTTCTCTGGCTGGTGGCAACTTTATTTCTAGCTCTGTGAGCACTGGCAATTGTTCAATCTCCTGTTAACCACTGTTTTTTTTTTTTTTTTTTTTTTTTAACCTGGTCTTGGGATTTTTCTAAAGCATATGCAGATTAGTACTCAGAAAAAGATGAAGAGGATCCCTCTACATACCACCTCTACATATCTCTCCATACAGCTACCATCTTTCTGGTCTTCTACTCATAAATGCTGTCACATTCCCAAATTCTATTCTGTCTCTTCAATTCAAGGAAACTATTGGATTATATTTTGGTTTCCCTTCCTGCTCTGTGACCTGGAAATTGCTTACAGTTAATACAGAATTGCAACAATTGTAAGGCTTGGTTTTTTTGCATGTTTGTTTGTTTCCTTTCTGTCAAGGATCATGGTCCTGTACTATCTGTTATCCAATGCTCAATGTGATATAACCAGGCTCAAATACAAGACAGATATTTTTGAGAGCCAGAAACAAATAACACCTAACTGGCTGGTGGAGCTGAAGCAGCAAGTGTGCTACACTGTAAATCTAGAGACAGGCAATGTCTAAAGTTTGGCCCTGGTGTGGTAATCAACATTGATATTTACTCCAAAAGGGACAGACTGATATCAAGCTCATAACCTGATGCTAGGAGGTGGAGAGGTTCATAACTGGGCCAGTGTACTCAATAAAAAAGACTCAATCTGCTGAATGTAACTATGACAAACAGAAAGCTACAGGTAAAAAGACAGCCAAAATTAAACCACATGACCAAAAACTGAGCTAAGAAAATTCTCTGCTCTTAGAGATTAGCTCAAGACCCAGATTATATGAATTGTTTGCCAAAGTGTTGGATTGAAGCAACTACAAAACTCAGTAATTCAATAAATAAATAAATAAATAAATAAATAAATAAATAAATAAATAGAAAAGAAAAATTTCATTGCCAAGAAAAGCAGCAATCAAACATCAACATTGAAATAGCTGTGCATGCCAGAAGAAATTTGACTTCGTGGAACAATCTAGCAAAGGCTTTAACATAAATATTTTGGATACTCAATTCAATAAATGAAAGCTTATAAATTGTGAAAGAAAATGAAACAAATTGTGAAGTAAAATAGGAAGAAATGAAACAATAAATATAGAAAAAAGATAGTGTTGAAGTTAGAAAATAGAATCACTAAAGTGAAAAGCCCAATTTAAAAATAAAACATAGACATGACAATAAAAAAATCTAAAAAGCAAAAATAGGACTGAAAAAATTATTCAAAACAGCATAGAAACATAAATGTCATAAAAATAATTAAGAAACAAATGGATATCTAATAGATTTTACAAAAAAATGAAGGAATAATGGGCAATAGTTGAGAATTTTGCACAAATGTGTATGTGATTAGCAGAAAAAAATATATTCTCAGTATCAAGCAGAGTAAATAAATAAGTACAAGTACTTTGTAGTCACATTGTAGTGAAACTACAAATTATTAAAGATGTATAACAAATATTATAAACTACCGAAGAGAAAGTTTGTTCTAAAAATAATATAGCAATCAGTATGCTAAAAAAAAAAAACAAAAAAAAACAAAAAAAAAAAAAACCCTTTTCATCTGTTGTTAGAAGCAATAAAGCTATAAAGTAATAACTTCAAATTGCCAAGAGGAAAATCTATCGGCATAAAATTTTATACTTGGATAACATACCATTTAAAAGCAGGGGCAAAATTATGACACTAATAGACTTTCATGAAAAGAATAATTAAATATGAGATTTTGCTGTAAGACAAGAGAACTCAGAAAATTTACAGGAATAAAGTTTTTATATCCAGTAGCAACAAAAACTTTCTTAAAGTTCTTGCTTAGTGTCACCTATTTAAATAAGGCCTAAATTGATAAAATATCAAATTGAAACTAGGGCTTATTTCTGGAGGTGAAGAGAAAAGATATTAGAAAAGTTTATGGTTGAGGGTGGGGAGCTTCAACTGTATCTGTAATACTGTATTATCAAAAAAAAAAAAGACAAAAACAAGAAAAAAATTGGAACACCAAAAACAAAGTCCAATAATGAAAATATTATTAAATTTTGATAGAACTGGGTTAGTTTTATTATTCTCTTTATTTTTTTGTATGCATCTAAAAATATCTTAATCTACAAAAATTAAAAAAAAAGACAGTAGAAAAAACATAAAGCAACAGTTGGTATTTTCTGCACATTTTTGAAATAATAATAGTCAGTATATGAGCTCTATAAGAAGGTATCAGTGAGCAGAAAATGTTTTATGCTCTAACTCCTCCATCAAACAACAGCACATACCTAACATAACCTTCCAGTAATACCAATGCCTATCTCACTCCCTATATCAGAATCTGTCCAAGAAACAGATGTTGATTCTCAAACTTTGAGTTTGTATAGTAATTTCCAGTGAGTAGTGACAAAATAAGGCTGCAGCCCACCAGACATTAGAGAATAGAGAACGACACAGCGAACCAGCAAAGAGTATAAGGATTTCTGTGACTTTACGTGGCTCCATGTTGATGTGGACTTTCTTTAGACTTTGGCACCGGTCAGACTTGAGTATTGTCATAGAAAAATAATAATTTAAACAATAACATTAGGATAAAGAATTGTTTGGGGGCATTGTGAAGAAGTTAGCTAAAGAGAAAGGTCATTTGATGGAGATCCTTGAATTCCATGTTGAGGGTTTTAGACTTGTACATTTTATTTGAGCAAATTAGGCTTACTACAAGCATGCATATTATTGTTAAAGAACAAAGCTGAAGTTATTACAACCATGCTAGAATATTTAATGGCAACTCTAGAAGTAAATCACAAAGCTGGAAAAACAATGAGAGAAATAAAATAGCAGTTAAATGGTAAATGAATAGAAGTTTTACATTGTTAGTTTTCTAACTAAAAATTGTATTTCATTTTTGTTCAATTACAGTTGACATTCAATGTTATTTTATATTAGTTTCAGGTGTACAGCATAGTGGTTAGACATTTATATAAATTATAAAATAGTCCACCTGATTAGTCTAGTATCCACTTGACAATATGCAGTTATTACAATATTATTGACTGTATTCCCATGCTGTACTTCACATTCCCATGACTATTTCATAACTACCAATTTGAACTTCTTAACTCTTTCACCTTTTTCACCCAGTCCCTCCACACCTCCCACCCATCTGGAAATCATCAGCTTATTTTTTGTATTTATAAGTCTATTTCTATTTTTTTCTATTCATTTATTTTGTTCTTTAGAGTCCACATATAAGTGAGATCAAATGGTATTTGTTTTTCTCTGTCTGACATATTTCGCTTAGCATAATGTTTTCTAGGTCCATTTATGTTGTTGCAAATGGTAAGATTTCATTCTTATTATGGCCAAGTGATATTCCATTGTATATATGTACCACAACTTCTTTATCCAGGCATCTATTGATGGGCACTTAGGTTGCTTCCATATCTTGGCTATTGTAAATAATACTGCAGTGAACATAGGGGTGCATTTATTTTTTCAAATTAGTGTTTTGGACTTCTTCTGATAAATACCCAAAAGTGGAATTGCTAGGCCATAATGTAGATCTACTTTTAATTTTTTGAGGAACCTCTATACTGTTTTCCATAGTAGCTGCATCCAACAGTGCATGAGGGTTCCCTTTTCTCCATATTCTTGCCAACGCTTGTTGTTTGCTGATTTATTGATGACAACCATTCTGACAGGTGCAAGGTGGTATCTCATCATGGTTTTAACTTGCATTTCTCTGATAATTAGTGACATTGAGCATCTTTTCCTATGTCCATTGGCCATCCGTGTGTCCTCTTTGGAGAAATGTCTATTCAGGTCCTCTGCCCATTTTTTAACAGATTTTTTTTTTTTTTTTTTTTTTTTTTTTTTTTTTTTTTTGGTATTGAAGTGTATGAGTTCTTTATAAATTTTGGACATTAACCTTGTATTGGATGTATCATTGGCAAATATCTTCTCCCATTCAGTAGGTTATCTTATTGTTATGTTGATGATTTCCTTTGCTGTGCATAAACTTTGTAGCTTGATGTAGTCCTATTTGTTTATTTTTTCTCTTGTTTCTTTTGCCTAAGGAGGTATATTAGAAAAAAAAATTACTAATAGCAATGTCAGAGAGTTTACTGATTCTGTTTTCTTTTAGGAGTTTTATGGTTTCAGGTCTGACATTTAAGCCTTTAATCCATTTTGAGTTTATGAATGTATAGAGTGTAAGAAAGTGGTCCAGTTTCACTTTTTTTTTGGCATGTCTCTCTCCAGTTTTCCCAATACCATTGATTGAATAGACTGTCTTTACCCCACTGCATAATTTTGCCTCATTTGTCATAGATTAACTGATCATATATGTATGAGTTTATTTCTGAGCTTGCTATTCTGTTCCATTAGTCTACGTATCTGTTTTTATGTCAGTACTGTGCTGTTTTGATTACTGTAGGAGCTTTTAGTATAGTTTGATATCACGTAGCATGATACCTCCAACTTTATTCTTCTTTCTCAAAATTGCTGTGGCTATTTTGGATCTGTTGTGGTTCCATATAAATTTTAGGATTATTTATTCTAATTCTGTGAAAAATGCCATCCGTATTTTAATGATGATAGAAAATCTTATTTCCTTATTGAATATAAGCATGGAAAGAAACAAAAGAATGCAAATAAATTCATCTTTAAATCCATCCACTGTACAAGATCCTTATGTGTTTCCTAGTTGTGCATGAAATCTATTAAATGAGGGAAGAATTAGAGGGGATAGATGAATAGCTTAAAATTGTTCCTAGTTATTCTGCTTTTAAGTCATCTGAGAATTCCTTTAGAATGCACATCACTTTGCCATCCCACAAGTACTAGCAAGGGCTCTACTTCAGTCAATGATGATATTGTAACAAATGCTTAAAAATTACATAATCAGCAAAAGAGCTGACCCATTTAAACTAACTTGGTACACTATTAGAATATTTTAAAAATCAATGCTATCTAATATAAATTTTATAATAATATTTCTTCCAAGATTATACTTCATGAATTCCATAATAAATAGAGCTATGAAATATTCAGATTTTTCTTTCTGCAGGAGAACAGATCTTCAGTATTTGGCATCTAGACTAGCACTGTTCAATAGAATTTTCTGTGATGATGAAAATATTCTGAATTTTCCAGTATGATAGTCACTAGACACATGGGACTATTGTGCACATGAAATATGACTAGTGTAACAAAAAAAAATCATAACTTCTAATTTTTATTCAAATAAGAAAAGTAAATAGTCACATATTGCTACTGGCTAGTGTATTGGACAGCACAGACAATTAATATCCAATTCAACTTTGACTGAATATAATTAGAAATCAACAAAGACAAATTAAAATGTAAAAACTAATTGGTAGAAGTGAATTGTCAGACAAGACAAAGAAATAAAAAGAACTCAAGTAGGGAAGAAACAAGTAAAATTGTCACTATTCACTGATGATGTAATCTTATATATGAAATAAAAAGAACTCAAGTAGGGGAGAAACAAGTAAAATTGTCACTATTCACTGATGATGTAATCTTATATATGAAAAATCCCAAGAATCAAACAAAAAAATTATTTATTGTAATTAATCAATGATTTCAGAAAAGTGGCAAATTGCAAAATTAGCTTACAGATATCAACGGTATTCCTTTACACTAATGAGGAACCATCGGAAAAATAAATAAAGGAAACTATCCAATTCACAATTACATCAAAATCAATAAAATACATAGAAATAAATTTAACTAAGGAAGTCAGAGATCTGTACAATGAAAACTATAAAACTTTGTTGAAAGAAATCAAAGGCAACTCAAACAAATCAAAAGACATTTTGTGTTCATGGATCAGAAGAACTATTAGTGTTAAAATGGCCATACTACCCAAAGCCATCCATAGATTTGATGCAAACCTCATCAAAATACCAAAAGGCATTCTTTACAGAAATACCTCACAAAAACTATACTACGAAGTCATAGTAATAAAATACAGTATGGTACTGGCAGACACACACACAAAAATAGACACATAGACCAATGGAACATAATAGAGAGCATAAAATTAAATCTTGGCATAAATGGTCTACCAATATTCAACAAGTGAGCCAAGTACACACAATGAATAAAAGATAGTCTCTTCAACAAATGGTGCTGGGAAAACTAGAGAAATACATGCAGAAGAATAAAATTGAACACCTATCTCACAACACTCACAAATTAATTTGAAACAAGTCAAAAATTTAAACATAAAATATGATAGAACTCCTGGAAGAAAACAAAGAGAATCTTCTTGATACTGCTCTTGGTAATGACTTTTTGGACATTACACTAAAAACACAAACAACAAAAGCAAAATTCCACAAACAGGACTAAATCAAGCTTAAAAGTTTATGCACAGGAAAAGAAACAATTAACAAAATGAAAAGTCACCCTAAAGAATGGAAGAAAATTTTTTCAAACCAAATATTAAATAAGGATTTAATATTCAAAATATAAAAGAAGAAACAAAACTTAATAACAAAAGAAAAAAACCTAACAATATGGTTAAAAAATGGGCAGAAGAACTAAATAGACATATTCCCAAAGAAGACATCAAAATGATCAACATGCACATGAGAAGATGTTTAACATCACTAATCATCAGGCAGATGCAAATAAAAATCACAATGAGGTATCAACTCATACCCTTTAGAATGGCTATTATCAAGAAGACAATAGACAACAGGCACTGACAAGGGTATGGTGAAAAGGAAACCATTATATACTATTGGTGGGAATGTAAATTACTCCAACAACTATGGAAAACGATACGGAGGTTCCTGAAAAAATTAAAAATAGAACTACCACTATTCCACTTCTGGAAATACATCTAAAGGAAATGAGAACAGGAATTTGATGCTATATATGCGCCCCTATGTTTATTGCAACATTATTCACAATAGCCAAGATATGGAAAGAACCCAAATATCCATCAAAGAATAAATGGATAAAAAATATATGAGATTATATATATATATAATATATATGTGTGTGTGTGTGTGTGTGTGTGTGTGTATATATATATATATATATATATATATATATATATGTGTGTGTATGTGTGTGTTTGTATACACACACATACACACATTCACAAGTATTATTCAGCCATGGGAAAGGAGGGTATCCTGTCATTTGCAACAACATGGATAGACCTTGAGCACATTATGCTAAGCAAAATAGTCAGATAGAGGAAGACAAGTACTTTTTGACATCACTTATATGTGGAAACTAAAAAATATCAAACATGTAAAAAGAAAAAAAAAGAGAATAAAACAGTGACTACTAGGGGATGGAGGGTGGGGCGATAATAATGATAGTGTTTAAGGGTACAAACTTGTAACAAGTACTAAAATAACAATGGAGATTTAATATACAGCTTATTGAACATAGACAATAATATGATACTATAAGTATGTAATAAGTATCATGATGGCCACCATATTATAATATATAAATATATCAAAGCAACATGATGTATACCTTAAATTTATACAATGTTCCATGTCAAATTTATCCAACTAAAAAAAAAAAGATTTATAGAACTATTTTATAGAACTATTCTTTCCCTATTTTCTTAGGTGTTCTTTTACACTGACCTAATGACCATTCACCTACTTTTATGTGACTTTCCCCATTACTACTCAAAACTGTTTCTGTGAAACCCATATGATCAATTAAGCTGAAAATCTTTTCTTCCATCACATCCCTAGTGAAATTTCAAAAGTTTGAAACGGGTCCCAGTAATGTGAAAAACCCAATGAGGACTCACAAAGCCATGTGTTTTGCTGTGGTAATTCCCACATGCTCCAGTTACAGGGCGATGACTCAGAAAACTAAGTCCTTTGATGGAGTGTGGCCTTGCACTTAGAGGAGGGCTATTCAGGCCAGGATTAAAATTCATGTGGTAATGAGAACTCAGATGCTCACTTTCCCCATTCCCATTGCATGCTGTTCCCTTCTTTTCTAAAACATTCTCTTCACAACTTTTCTTTTCCCCTGGAAATAATTTCTTTGCTGGAGCCAAATTTCTAATTACTCTACATGTTTAACACATTACTCCATTTTAAAGTACTCTGAGAGAGTGAGAAGTTAAAGGCTAGAAATCAAGAGCAAAGTAGAAAATCTAAATTAAATGATCTGTTTAAACCCAATAGGCTTACATATCTTTCTTTCAAAACTTTGTAGACTGTTTCCTTTGAATCCAAAGCTCAACAAATATCACACACCTAGCCCTGGCACTCTCTCAATATCTGGGTAGAAACAATTCATAACAAATTTGTGTACAAATTACTATAATAAGTAGATAAAATATCATTTTAAGTACTATGGTTTTTCATCAGTTTTAATTACTTCTTGTTATCTCATGAATCATGCGAACTTTAAGATTAGAAGATAGATATTTACACTTGAATGTATTAGTCTATTTAGGAAAAGAAAAAAAGCCATCATATTTATTTTTTTGGTTTAATAAATTGGCATATTTCAAGCACTGCCTAACATTATCAGAGGTCATAGGAAAATATCAGTGATAAGCAAAAGAACACAAAGAAAAAGAACAGAGTAAGTGACTTTTACATAAGATTTAGTTTCAGCACAAATTTTTGCTCCTTTAATTCAGCTGTGCTCTCAATTCTTTTATGCAAAGTTTCATTTGACTTCTTATAGTCAATCCAGGATTTGAAAATAATCAGAAAGAGCAGTGTGCAATTTAAGGTCCTGACAACAAGTATAGAAATGTTGTTTTATACTTGAGGGAACCGTGCGTATATACCCATCTGCTGTGTTGGTGATTCCCATGAAGCCTGTCAAAGCATGCCTGCATGAAAAAGCAGGAAAAAGAAGAGGGAGACATACAGCCATGGAATAGGTATCTAAGAAACCACAGCATCCACTTTGGACATTATTCAGTTTAATAATTAGGCCCATGTGGTGTATTTTAGGTCTACCTACTAAACCCAAATCTCAAAAGAAGGATGGCATTGAGAATTTTTATTGTTATTCTGTCACTTCATTTCACGCAGCTTGAGTTAAGACAATAATTTAAAGAACCTCGTGCTGCATTTGCACTGCCTTCTGTGACACAATCAAAATAACATAAAAATAAAATATTAAAAGCAACTTATGGTATTTTACCAAAGTAGTCTATAATACGATGAATTCATGCTATCTATAAATTTATTTCCAAAGTAGCACAAAATTTATCCTTGCCTGCTTATTCATATAAGAATAAAAATACTTATGCTTACAATGCCCTAAACACCCAGAGTTTGACACTTAAGTAAAAAGCAAAACACTGGATAGGACAAATTCAATATAGAGAGAGAGCCCCTCAAAAAGTAAAAATAAAAATTCTGAATTCCTAAACACATCTGTCCCCAAGAGTACTGAATAAGAGATTTTGGACTTGTACTAACTACGCAGGCCATACAGTGAGTTATTCCTGGAACTAGATATGAAGGGAGGAAATAAATTATTCACAAGTTATGTAAGTGCACAATCTGTCCCTAAAGAATGATTTTTAAATGTGAGAGTCACACTTTATTCCAGAGGGCAATCATTATATTTTTGAGAGAATTATATTTCACATGTACAGAAATTACATATTTGGAAGTTAATCACTAGAACCTATACCTGGAAATTATCTTACATGGAAAATGGAGCTCTACTCATAACAAACTGGGATGGGCCACTGTTAGAGTTAGCACACCATCATAAGAGCATGTCATTCTTACCACCTGGATATTTGGTATGTAGACATTAATTTATCTTTAAATAATAACCCAGGATTTTTGTAGTAGTCATCTTTGAGTTTAAACATGAATTGAATGAAGCTGTGTGTTTGCAATAGCTTATTGGAGAACATGATATTTAGGAGAAGGCCTGATTTAATAGTTTGGCAGTAGTGCTGGAAAAAAAATCAATAAATTATATATTATAAATACACAGAATACATGAACATATTTTAACTACTGTAAAACATTGTTTTCCAAGTCAAGGTAATGAACATATTCACACAAATGCATGAAGAGTTTAATGAATTCTGATTTGTGAAACAATTTGGGTGATGAAGTTAGAGAAGAACACTATTGTGCCAGATTAGGGTAGATTTAATGATAGGAATTCAACACATTGTAATCTTGTCCTAAGAATTTAGAAAGAACAAAAATTTTCTAACTTCCTTTCCAAGAAGACTGAGTCAGGGTCTGAGTTCTGGCCCACAGGATGATGGATGAAGTGAAGTAAACCATTTCCAGTTCTGGCAATTTAAAATCTCTTGAATAATCTTACAATTTCCTCTTATTCTACCATGGTGACTTTGGAGTCCATGTGTTCCAGATGGCCTGGCTGCAAGATAGCAAAGGGCCAGCCAACCTTTATTAGACTTTACAGTAGTGAGAAATAAATCTTTGTTTTACAAAGGCATTAGTGTTCAGGCTGTTTTCTCTGTCACATAAGCAAGTCCATTCTACATAATTCAAAGAATTTCTCAAAATGCCTTTGAATGTTTTTAACACCCATTCAAGCTTCTCCTGCAACAGTGAAACTTTAGCTTCAGTTATGAGTAAATCATGAACGTCCAGGCTTTTTCATGTATAATGGCTTTTCATTTAGTTCTTTAGGTACAAGGTAGTTGTACAAAGACACTTATCTTGGCCTTGGAGAGTTTACCTAACAGCTTTCAAGCAAGCCTAGGTTGAAAGAACAATGCTTGTTGGTTGATCAAAGATGTTTTAAGATGGAATTTTGGAGAGAACTAGCCAAGGAATTTTCCAGTTGCTTAAACTGCCTCTCCATAGAAAAACATAGAAGTCATAGCTGCTATGTGAATTTGCATCACGATGCCCACCTAAACCCACCTATGAGGACATAAAAGTCAAAGATGAATGTTTTGGTGCTATTTGTAAATATTACTTGCTCATTTTTATCACAAAGTTGATCCTGTCCAGCAACTATGGGATAATTTCATATTAGTTTTGTTTTTTTCCCCTACTATAATTGAGTTGTAGGACCTTCACCAAATAGAACCCATAGTGCCTATGGGCCAGCAGCATTGCCATGTAAATCATTTTCAAAGGCACTTCTAAAAGTATGGTTTTAAAACCACAAAATTATTAGAAGCACGTTCTCAAGAACTGTCTAATATTTTTTTTTTCAGCTACAACCAAATGCTAAAACATTGTCACTTGCAATCCAGCTATTTAAATACCTACTAGAGTAATCTAAGGGCAGCTCCAAATAAGCTTCTCTGCTGATCAAAGAATTATGTTAGCTAAGGGAAGTGGTATATATACCAGGTAGTTTTGTTTACAGAATAATGAATTTTGTTTATTTTAATTCCTACAGTTAACAATCAGGAATACTTAGGATAAGTTCAGAGTTCATTTTTTACCTTGCTTCTCAACTGCTTAATATTGCCTAACTCAACTCATTCATGGGAAAGACTCTGAGAGAAAATTATTGAAACTATGTTTATAAAGTAGCACACCTGCTTTCAATCATCTCTCTATTCATAATTCACCGTGCAAATTTAGAAAATTCACCTATTTTTTCCATTCAGTTACTTGGTAGATAAAATGGTTTATTTGAAATCTAAAGTTATATAACTATAGATCATTGAGTATTTTCTATTTTTGTTAGGAGTAAAAAAAGAAAGAGTTTAATCTTCAGCATGAAACAATCAAGGTTAAATTTACTGCAAAATAGCATTTGTGAATTGAGATGTAGATTGTAAAGAAAGTTTTGAAATCTCATTTCTTCAATTATTTTTAAAGAAGTAGAAACATCTGTCTCTAGACTTGTTTAGGTGTAACCTTGCTAAATTAGAATAATATTCAAGATGCCTTCCCATTCTGATTTCATAATTCTAAAAAGCAAATTTATTTTTTTTTCCTTTTCTTAAACTCTGTAGTACTATATTTTTAAAATCAACTGAGTCCCACCAGCACTACACTGGAGGGTTTGGGTTTAGCCTCCAGTTTTTACACCAATTGTTGGATGACATGACCAAGACACCTCCACCCCACCCCACCCTGCCCACTTTGGTTCTCATTTTTACCTTGAAAGTTAAGAAAACTAACCAAGATGGCCTTAAGTCTTCCCTCAGCTTTACCAAACTTTAGACAGGATTCCTCCTGCCTCTAATTTCCTTCACCTTCCTCTCACCCCAGCCTTGAGAGAACGGGATGGCTAGCCTCAGAGGTCTCCTCCTCCCTTTTCTTAAAGAATTTACTTTAGAAAATTTGTAATTGTAAATTCCTTCTCTTCCCCTTTGAGATGTAAATCTTTTTAAAAGCCTCTTGCCTGTTTACATCCCAGGAATGTCTTCTCAAGGACCTGAGAGTCATCCCTTTGAAAGAAAGGAACAGAGCAGAGACCCTGTGTCTTTCCATCTCTATGGAAGAGTTAAGAGCCAAACTTGATGGGAGCCTTGTTCCAAGTTATAAAACTACCTCCTGTCAACAAAGATATGAGAAAGTTTATTTTTCTTTTGAATAAAGCCAATCAGCAAACATTAAAACTCTCCTTCCATTTGTTTTAGCAAATTTGAATTCAGACTACATTTTGGACCCTCTTCCCTATTGATATAGCCTTGAATAAAGTCATTTTTGCCTATTTGTCATTAACCAGTGCAATATTTGCCTTAACAGTGTTTACTAGATAGTCTCCAAGGCCCTTTTTCCAATTTTGAAATTTTATGTTTGAATAGAATTCAAAGAAAGTGGTAGCCATTTTTCAGAAAAGAACATGGATGGGACTACAAAATTATAAAAGTTCATCTGTCTACTTACATTCACTAGCACTCACCGGCAGACTAGACAACATCCCCCACTGGTCTAGCTTTTTTTTTTTTTTAAATCCACTCTTGACACTGTGTAATACTACAACATCCCTTCAAGATGAAAGCCAAAGTTTGTTATTATCGCTGGCACTACTTTTTTTCTCCTATCATACTGTGTGTTTCAGCATCATTAATAGAGTTCACAGATATGAGCAATTTAAATTTATATTTAAAAATACAGCTCACATCATAAGAATATAGATTCGTAAATAGTGAATCAGCTGCTTTCTTTAACACTTTTTCTTTAGTTAAGAAGAAATGCAGGTGACTGCTATATTATTCACAGTATTTCCCTCCTTCAAAATTCACTGCTGTGACTTTATCAATACTTTGTCTCAGTTTTTAATACTACCATTATATATTGTAACTATTTCCTGAGTTAATGAGTAATTGAATGAATAAATAAATGAATGACAAATTTTGAGACCATTTTCTGTTATGACATCTTTCTATGGTGGTATGTGCCAATAGAAATATCTGATACTCTTAGTAAGTATACACCTTGCATATTTTTTAATTGTTATAAATATGAAAGTTTGTTTTTTAAATACTGATAGTCTAAAATTTTGATAATATAATATCCTTAAATATTAGTCACCATATTAATAATCTTTTACATTTTTAGACAAAAACATTAAAATCTAGAAAAATATTAAACTCATAATCCTTACAAATAAACAAAAAAAGATCTTGTATGAAAACATCAAATAGCAAATCTTCCCCATAATCAATTACCTCACAGTTTTAATATTATTTAACAACACATCTTACCTTACAAGGAGTGCTATCCTTGGGCAAGAAATCATTTTTGTGATTCATAACAAGGACTCTGCAGTTTTGTTCAGTGGTTACTCCAAGATTAGAAACTGCACTAGATAGCTCTGTGACAGTGTAAGATATGATTCACGATGGAGAACATAATACAGAAAGACTTCAGGAAACTTAATTGACTAGAACTGCAGATAACTTACTATGGTTTTATTACAGTCCCCCAAAAGGCACAGTTTACATCTGCCTAAAAATTCACAATGCAATAGTATAACTGCTGTAAGGTATGTGTTGGATGCCAAATGGTCTGAAGCACTGCTTGAAGAGTACCTAGGCAAAAATCAATATCTTCTTAAGCTTGCCTTGTCTCCCTTGCCTGTCTGGCACTGTTAACATAGCTCTCAGAACAGGAATGATATGAGGGAATGTGTGGTGGGAAATAAAAGGAACTCAGCATTCTCGTAGTTGATCTATTCCTCCACTCTCTCTAGGAGCAGGAAAAAAAAAAAAAGAGGGAAGCAAACATTCTGTTAGCTAGGAAGAGAAGAATCTTTATACACTTAAGAAATTGCCAAAGCAACTTAACAAAAAATTTAAAATATTGAAATTACATCAAAATAACAACTGCTTTTTTAACTTTTTGTTTAAATCACAATCTGAAAGCAAAGCACAGAATAAATGTATGATCCTGGACACAAACTGAAATGGCAAGTCAAGAAAATAAATAGATGAGATAAATAGTGGGAGAGTTATAGTAATGTTAAATAGCTAGTCAGACATGAGTGACAAGGTGAGCAAAGGAATAGGGGCCCAGCCTAGAGACCACCCAAAGAACACCTCAATGGTAGTAGAATTCTGGTGCACACATGTGCACTAGGCAGAGTTATACAGCAGCCAATGTCAATCAAAATGACCTTACTTGCCAATCACCCAGGAATGTCTTTGGAACCAACCATCACAGCCCAAATATAATGCAGACATTCCCACTTCTGGGGGTCCTTTTTGCCCTCTTGTGGTTGTTGTGGCTGTTATTACAGTGCTCTGTTGTAGCTCTCATTGCTGAAACCATGTACCTCTTTGGGGCATGCTTTATCTTCACAAAATATACTTTTAATAAATCTCACTGACCTGTGATTCTTTACTGTGTCAATGAGAAAGAACCAAGGAAAAATGTGTTGCCTTTATCCTTCTCCCTCCCCACTGCCACTGGGGCAACACCAAACTCTAATGAGCCCCAGCAGTAACAGCAAGTTATTCAAACCTTAATCTATAGGATTTTGCTACTGGATTATTTCACTATTTATTGGTAAATGGTTTAATGATTACAAAATTAACCTTTAATCTCTGGCCTCCCAAACTGAAGTATTTTCTGTTATTGTGAATTATCCAAAGGAAAATCTTTTCCTCAGTCATTAGGAATTCTAATGCAACTTGATTTCTCATATGCCAGATGAACAGAAACTTGAGTATTGTCTGTTTAAATATTTTAACTCCATAAATTACCTTAATATCTGGAATAGCTCACTCTAACCAAGACTGAGCAGCTCGAGCTGGAGTTCCTTATGACTTCAGCATTGCTGCCTGCTTCCCCCATAAATGCTGTTGCTTCTTGTTGCCAATGGGGCTTATTACAGTATGTCTTTCCCAATATTCTAGGCTCCTGTATATAACCTAATCCCTAAGGTACTTTCCCAGAAGCTCTACATTTCTTGGAACATTCAAGATACTCAAGGACGATCCTGAAAATGTAAATTGAAAATATCATACTCTAAAACATTACACCGAATTGCCATGACATAACATGGTGAAAAATCTCCATTTCTCACCCTGATCTTGTGCCATAATTTTAAACTAACACTCCACTGAACATTAAAAATATCATGGTAGTGCCTACAAGTGGCCATGGAGGTAATATCTGGAATAAGTGAAAAAGATACTGGGCAAAGAAAACTGTTTCACTCATCTATTTTATGCACTGAGCTTTTGAATATTGCTTTAAAATATGGTGTTCTACATTTAAAAAAAGTAGCTGGAAACACATTCTGTTGTATATTGAGGGGAAAATGTAAATGCATTTTATTGATAACAGACACTGGTAATTGTGCTATAAATTGCACTTTCACTCTCTAAATACCAATATTTACTTAATTACAATCCTGAATAAATTATCAGTTGTTCAGAGGAGAAAAAAATGGCGTAGATGATAGAGGCTCTGTTCATCCCTCTGGCGACCAAATCAAAGTTGTGATGAAAACAAGGAGCAGCAGCAAAGAAAAATCCCCTGGGATCTAGATGAACAAGCCATACAACTAAGGAGAAATCCAAGAAAGCACCCTGCAACCACAAAAGGTAGGACAGGATGAGGATATGGGGCTGCCCAGTCCCAAGAAGCTGAGTGAGACGGAGGTTGTGGCAGTGGCAGTGGCAGGTGCCTCTTAAAGGGGCTGTGTCTGCAAGCAGATTTTCATGGTGACGAACCTGCTCTCTCTGAGCATCAGTGCCTGATCAGCTGCGCGCAGTGGGCACAATGGACTTACAGGGAGAGATTGTCCAAGTGAAAGTCAAAGTGAGACTTGCTTGATACAGAAGTGCCTGCAGTATCCATTGTTCTCTGTTGAGCCCTCCCCACTCCCAGTGCTCAGACACAGCGCCACAATTGCTGTGACATCATCAAACTGGATAAGAGCGGTCACTCCATCCAGAGGATTCCCTGAAACCCTGCCTCCCCCAGCCCAGGCCCCACTCAAGCCACATCCAGGTATAGCTTCAGTAAGTCAGGTGCTCCTTGCTGAGCAGCACCTAGGCTCACACTGGAGGCAGCTGGCCTCAGTTTTTGGTGTGGCCTTTAGAGGTAATTATAAGCACAGCATCTGTGGATTGTTCGCTGAATCTTGACAGATGACCCTGGAAGGGTAGAGGCTTAGGCTAAGTTTGGCCTGCAGCTGAACCGCTCTCAGGACTGTGCCACTGGACACCTATTTCACAAATCCACACTAAAACTGGGAGACTTAGGAGCTTTGCTTAGTACATAGAAACAGACATGGAAAGGCAGCCAAAATGGGAAGACAAGAAGCAGAAACCATATGACAGAACAGAACAGAGGCCTAGATATAATGGAGTCAAGCAATCTAACAGATGCAGAGTTCAAAACACTAGTTATGAAGATGCTCAATGAACTTTTTGGGAAAAGTAGAGAGCCTCAACAAAGAGATAAAAATGGAGATGGAGATTATAAGAGAGAACCACTCTGAAATGGAGAACACATTATCTGACAAGTATACTAAATGGAATAAATGAATAAACAACGTGAATAAAGAAGAAGATCACATGTCCTATCTAGAGGAAAGGAAACTCAAACAGAATGACAAGAAAAAAGAGGCCAAGACTATAAAGATGATTTAAGGAGGATATGGGACACTATTAGGGTTTCAAATATTCATCTGGTCAGTGTAACTGAAGAAAATCAGGATGTTGAATATCTGTTTGAAGAAATGATAGAAAACTTCCCTAACCTGGTGAAGGAAATAGGCATAAAACCCCAGGAAGCTCAGAGGATTTCAAAAATCAGAGATCCAAAGAGGTCCACACCAAGACACATCATAATTAAAATGCCAAACGTTAAATACAAAGAAAAAATTATAAAAGCAGCAAGAGAAAAACAAATAATTACATATAAGGGAACACCCATACAACTGGCAGCAGATTTCTCAAGAGACTATGCAGGACAGAAGGGCTTGGCAAAAAATATTCAACAGGATGAAGACCCAGGATCTACAACCAAGAATAATTTATCCAGCAAAGCTATCATTTAGAGTTGAAGGACAGATAAAGAACTTCCCAGACAAAGATAAACTAAAGGAATTTATCACCACCAAGCCAGAATGACAGGTAATGTTGGAGAGACTTCTTTAAGAAGAAAAAACATGTATCAAAAACAGGAATAACGAATGGTAACAACTACATTCCTGTCAATAAGTACCTTAAATGGAAAAGAATTAAGTGCTCCTACCAAGGGATGGAGTGGCTAAAAGGATAAGAAAACAAGATGCCCACACATAGAAAGAAAAGGGACTGAAAAAAGATATTGCTGTGATGAAGCTAGAAGGTATTTCAGTCAGAAAGAGAAAGATAAACACTATATGATTTCACTTATATGCGGAAGTTAAGGAATAAAATGAACAAACTAATCAAAAACAGACTCAAATATCACGTGGACAGTTTAGTGACTGACAGAGGGGAAGGGGTTTTGGGTGGCTGGGAGAATAGGGTGAAGGGTTAAAGAAGTACAAATTAGTAGCTGACGGATTTGGAGCATGGCATAGGGGATGCAATTGCATTAATACAATGGCTAGGTGGAGGGTTAGGGGAGGGAGGGAGCAATTGGGGGGATCATTTTACTAACTATATAGATGTCTAACCAAAGTACTGTATACTTAAAACTAATTCAAAAAAATAAATAAATAAATGAAATTCATCAGGAAATATAGAATAAAAAATTATCAGTTCTAGAAAAACTTTTTAGAGTTCACATTAACAAAGAGAATCAAGATGGTTTCTTATCTAAGTTTTAAATATGCTGAGGACATGCCGCTGCAATCATTTAAAAAATATATATTTAAATTGTCTCTGATTAATAGAATAAATGAGAGAAAACTTATTGGTATGCTGTTAATGAAATATTTCTCTTGGAATAAAAACAATGGTACATTAATGTAAATAAACATTAAATAAAAGTTAAAAAAAAGTCTCTAAAGTATTCAGAAAAATATTTCATTAAGAATCGTGCTATAGATAAGAACAGGTGGCAATAATTAAATTTCCCATCTGGAGACTGTAAAATCATCTACAGGTTGGCTTTCACAAGTATTATAGCCAATATGTGGAAACCTATCCATTCACAAATTATGCCAGATGGACCCTGACCAAATTCAGCCACATAGGATTAGTGTTCTTTCTGATGTTTTCTCAAGTTTAAAGCAAATGACCATGCCATTTGTACAGCAAAGTAGGAAATAGGAATAGTATGTGAGCAGAATTCATTTAGTAAGTTGAGGAGGGGCCAGTTAATGAAGTCAGAGCTCCTTTAAACTCCAGATCCTAATCACCAAAATCCTCAGCACATGTGGCCCATTCAGAGATTAGCAATTATCTATTTTTTAACTGAAGAGTCCAGTATTTCAACTTCTTCTGAAAAAAATAGATTGAGAAATTTCTATAAATATATACAGTTGTCTTCTTTTATCTGCAGTTTCACTTTCTGTGGTTTCAGTTATCTGCAATCAACCTTGGTCTGAAAATAGTAATGAAAATTTTCAGAAATAAACAATTCATAAGTTTTAAATTGTGCACCATCTTGAGTAGCATGATGAAATCTCTCACTGTCCTCCTCTATCCTTACCACACATGACAGGAATTATGCCTTTGTCCAGGGTCTCCGTATATGCTCCCTGCCAATCAGTAACTGAGTATCCATCTTGGCTATCAAATAGACTGTCGTGCAGTGTCACAGTGCTTAAGTTCAAGTAACCCTTATTTTACCTAATAATGACCTCAAAGTGCAAGAGTAACCATACAGGCAATTCGGATATGACAAAAGAATCCATAAATTGCTTCCTTTAAGTGAAAAGGTATGTGTAGAAAAAACATAGTGTATCTAAGGTTCAGCACTCTCCATGGTTTCAGGCATCCACTGGGGGTCTTGGAATGCATCTCCTGCAGATGAGGGGGGACTACTGTAATTAAGCATTATTATTCTCACACTGTGACTTGTACTGTTTTCTAATATTATCACTCATTATGTAGAACTCAGCTAT
>CM053503.1:133860307-133900972 GCA_028627145.1 Eidolon dupreanum
GGAAGGAAGGAAGGAAGGAAGGAGGGAGCGAGGGAGGGAGGGAAGGAAGGAAGGAAAGTAGAGAGAGAAAGGAAACAGGCAGTTCATAAAAGATATATAAATATAATTTGCTCTAAAATCTCTTAAAAGAGGGGGAAAACAGTTTTCTTGTAATATATTGACAATGAAAGATATATTGATGAAGATTATGTACAAAATAAATTTATGACCCAATAAAACTGAATAAAATTCTTTCGAATATCAAAATTGGTTTTCTTTTGAAAATTCCCTTCCCCCCGCCCCCCAGAGCTTTGAGATTCCCTGATTCTGAAGAACCTCCTTCTGAAGAATTAAAACTGGCTGCTGTCTCTTTGGTGAAAAATAAATAAGATGGCAAGGATCCTTCCACATTCTTATTTAGAAATTTATTCTTTTTGTTGCAATTACAAGAGGAATTGTTTTTTCATTTTTTTCTGAAATTTCATTTTTAGTGTATAAGAACGCAATGCATTTTTGTATGTTGATTTTGTATTCTGCAACTTTACTGTATTTGTTTATTGTTTTTAATAGTTTTTTCATGGAGTCTTTAGGGTTTTCTATACAAATAATCATATCATCTGCAAAAAGGGAAAATTTGATTTCTTCATGCCAAGTTTGGATGATTTTTCTTTCTTTTCTTGCCTGATTGCTCCAGCTACGACTTCAAATACTGTATTAAATAAGAGTGGTAAGAACAAGCATCCTTGTCTTGTTCCTGTCCTTCTCAAATTCTTCCAAAAAAAACTGAAGAAGAAGCAATACTTCCTAACCCATTTTATGAAGCCAACATTATTCCGATACCAAAACCTGGTAAAGATAACACAAAAAAAGAAAAGTACAGAACAATATTTCTGATGAATATAGATGTAAAAATCCTAAACAAAATACTAGCAAATTGAATAAAACAGCACATTAAAAAGATTATATATCATGAACAAGTGCGCCTCATCCCAGAGGCACAAGGATGATTCAACATATACAAATAGATCAATGTGATATGCCACATAAACAAAGGGATAAAAATCATATGATCATATCAGTAGATGCATAAAAAGCATTTGACAAGATACAGCATCCATTTATGATTAAAACACTTAACAAAATTAATATAGAAGGAAAGTACCTCAACATCATAAAGGCCATATATGACAAACCCTCTGCTAATTCATACTGAATGGTGAAAAACTCAAAGCTTTTCATTCTTTCTTCTTGTTCTCTGACTGGATAATTTCAAAGCTTCTGTCTTCTCACAGATTTTTTTCTTCTGCTTGATCCATTCTGATGTTAATGTTTTCTATTGTACTTTTTATTTCATTCACTTTATTCTTCAATTCCAGAATTTTTTTTTTTTTAATAATTTCTCTTTGTTAAATTTTTCATTTGTTATTGTATTCCCAATTTCATTAAGTTACCTTTCTGTGTCTTCTTGGAGCTCACTGAGTTTCCTTAAAATAGCTGTTTTGAATACTTTACTGGGTAAATAACAGTTTTCCATGTCTTTAGGACTAGTGACTGGAAGATTATTGTGATCCTTTGGTGGTACCATGTTTTCTGGATTTTTCATGTTCCTCGGGGTTTTGTATTGCTCTCTCCACATTTGAAGCAGCAGTCACCTCCTCCAATCTTTACTAACTAACTGACTGAGGAGAGAAATACCTTCCATAGACCCTGCTAGGTATTCTGATGCATCTCAGACCTTCTATGGATATACTCAATCCTCAATTCTTGCTCCCTCTTGTGGCAGAATTCTTAAGCTTATATGTGTGTATTTTGTGTTACTGAGTTGGCTCCAACTCCTGGCAACCATATGAATAAGTAATGTCCACAATGGCCTGTCCTCATCAGCCCTTGTTCAGCTCTTGTAGACTCATGTCTATGGCTTCTTTTATAAAGTCAGTCCACTCTCAGTCCTATAATGCACCAAACTGAGTGCTGACAGTCTCCCTTTTGTTTTCCTGAAACTGGTGCTAAAACTCATGTTTGTGGTCTGCCCCTGGCCTGCAGATTTGGGCTGGCATTCTGTGTGTGCTCACTAGTTGTCCGCCAAAGATCATGCTCACCACAATCACTAGGAGCTGGCCACTGAATGGGGCTGTGTGTAGGTGAGGCATACAGAAAACATGGTGTGCCTATAGGCAGTTGGTGAGATCTACAGAGGACACATCCTCAGCCTCCTTGGTGAGCTTTTCGATGGAGTTCTTGATATAGTTAGTAGATCTGTACCCTTTTGATGCCCTCTGAGAGTCCTATCTGTCATTACCCAAGCCACATCCCCCACCCCACACCCCGCCGCCCCCAGTAATGTGGCTGAAAATTCAATACTCTGGATGGGGCAAGATAGAAATGGGTCTCTTTGTCAGTGTTCTTCACAGCTTGAGAAGCTGGGAGCTCATTCACATGTTCTCACTTTCCCCCAAAGGAGAAATCGTGGTCCAAGAAAATCTCTCTTGGCTCTAAGCCATGTCACCCTGGGGGAGGAGTAATGCTGGTAAAGTCTGTTGCTCTTCTTACTCTCTCCAATGAGTCCAAACTTTTTTTTTTTTACACTCCAACAGTGTTCTGAAATTCCTCTGCTGGAAACCCGGCCTTCCACAAAGGCTCTCTCTTCCATGGGTGATTGTTTAACCCAGTGTTTTCCAGAGGCTACTAGACCATGGCTGAGAGGAGCTGGAGCTGCTTCACAGGCTGCTGCAGAGTCCACAACCAGAACCAACATCTGTCTGTCTGTCATGCAACACAAGAGTTTGCGAGACTCCTCTCAGGTACCCTGGCATGTGATGCTAGACCCCACAGCTCCCACAAAGGCACTTTTGTCTGTAGATGGATGCTAAACTGCTGTTGTCCAGTGGGAGACATCAACAAGGGACATCTTATTCAGCCATAACACTGATGTCGCCCCCTCTACATGCTCTTTTAAATCTTTCTTGTAGTTGTCACCCTGTTCTTTCTGAACTCTTTTTTAGTATTTTACATTCCAAGTTGATTTTCTTTTTCTGGGGTTATTTTAGTCTCAATATCTTATTCTCTCTTCCACTGAAGTTTTCTGTACTTCCTAGCTCCTTCATGACTTTGAAGTGTGATCTTAGAAGTAGTTCTGATGGGAATTGTGGGGTTTTTATACTTATGAGAACTTGAAGTTTATAGAAATATTTGGGTGGTTTGTTTGTTCTTTCTGTTGCTCTCTAAAGTTTTTGAAAGAAATCTGGAGAGATTTGAATTTAGTCAACCATCATTATTTCAATTCCTTAAAAAAGAGTATCTTGAAACAAATGGTTATATAGATAATCTAAGGTAGATGGTGATGTTTTACATTTTAGAACAAAAGGTTCTTTTCTCAAAATTCCAGAAGGTGATACTGATTATTATTTGGCAATAATCTTATGCTGACCTAGAATCAATTTCAGATATCCTCAAGGAATTAGTGACCATTTTGCATCAATCCCCACACCCATAAAAGCAAGCCACCAGTGCCACCAGTGTATCCTACAGCAGTCACACTTCTAAAAAAATCAATTAGCAATATTTTCACTCAAGTCATTATAATCTCAAAACTGAAAATATTGAAAATCAATCAATAAATGCTCCTGCTTTTTATTTTTTCCATAAAGCCGCAGTTTCCCAAGCCACATATAAGATCAGCTGTTAATTTTGGGGGGCAAACTGAACTTTCCAAGTATAGCTTCCCTTTGTTTGTCAAGCAATGGATTCAGTATTTTTGGTTAAGATATTAAGAGCTGGTCTCTTCCACCAACCTGAAATATTTGGTAATTGATAAACTTTGAGTAACACTTAAAGACTTAATATGAACATTAACTTTAAATTACATTAATCAGTAATACAAAGCTCATTTCTACATGCTTATGTATCTCTCTTCCCAGTCCAATCACTCAAATAAAGATATTTCCTAAGCTTTTTTCCACTATTCTTTCTAATATTTTGTTAATGTATTCTCCATTTATAAATAATGACCTCTACAGCCTCAAACATTACTACCATTAATTCTCGAATCCAAAGGTTGAAAGTATAAATTGACTACCACCTCAAATTTAGTTTTCATTCTCTAGATTGCCCTACATAGCTCAAAAACAATAAAAACTCAGCGTATCTAAAACTAAACTTATCTTTTCCATTAATAACTTGCCAGTTTTTCTGAAATCTCATTTGTACATAATTTCATTACAGTCTCATTCATCACTAGGCATATAATTTTATTTATGGTCATTATTTTCCCCATTCCTCCCACATTCATTAAATTGCTAAGCAATAAAGATTGTACTTCTTTCAATGTCTCTCATGAATATTCCTTCCTCTACATTTCCTCTTCCATACTCTTGGCTCAATTACACTTTACCTGTCCTAATTTTTAGTTCTAATTTGTCTTTTCCATCCCTCCTCCACCCCAATGCAACTTTATTTCTGCCTACCCAAAGTTCTTATTTCCTACAAATACTGCTCAGATCAAGTCATTTTCTTATTCAAATATTCAATGGTTCTTCAAAATAAAGTTTTAGCAGACTTTCAAGATACCTCAAAACTTAAAAACAATTGTTCTTTCCCAAGAATTTGCCCTTCACACACACACACAATCATGCATATAATTTATCTTCTAGCTAAACCAGGTTATCATTCTCTAAATTAAGTCTTTAATTTTATATATCTGTGATTGCTCATGTAATTATCTCTTTTGAAATATTATGACATTTTATTACCTCCTTTTAAAACTATTAAAAACTTTTTTAAGGCCCAATTCAGTTGTCCATTAATTCTTTCCCTATCCAGAAGTTAGCTCTTATTTCTGACTGTCTTATAGCAATGATTTTTGTCTTGTATTGCATTTTTATTTATGCATGCCTTACATAAATGAAAGGCACATAATAATATTACATATGACAAAATAAAAAAAATTATTCCTCTCTTTTCACCTAAGTCTGAACTAATTGAGAGTCAAAGTAATCGGCATATGAAAATTAAGTTGTCACCTTTATTACCAATCAGCCAAGGTTGGAGGACATAACCCATATCTGTGGCCCAGTGAGCTCTCTAATATTGATTTCCACAATTAGACAAGTCTCCATCCAGTCGCTTCTCTATAGTAAGAAAGAGATCGTGGCTCTGTAAATCTCGTTGCATAAAGAGACAAAGCATATTATATCCTCTTTATTAAAAGCCAGCTAACAATGAGGAAGAAAGAGGAAAGGACTTGGCTTACAGCCAGTGGTTTACCCTAAATTATCAATGAAATAAGATGTTCATTCTTCCTGGAAGAGAAATGAGTGATGAGTGATGATACAGAGAGAAGGAGCAGGTTTATCCAAATGGACCTCTCTTTACATGGAAGTAGCAGAGAAATTCATTCTCTACCTAAAAAAACAGGTGCTCTTTTCATTTCAATGTGTGCAACAATTCAAAAGCATAAGTAAATATAACAATGATTAATACCATATTAAAAGCTTGTTTGACACCAATGAAATTATGGCAAAAAATTAATTTTTAATGCATGTTTCTAATATTAAAAATCATTTTTTCAATCAATATTCATGTATTAAAGACCTCTGTGTTAAAAGTGTCTAAGCTTTTAAATATCACAAATTTATTCTTTTAAAAACATGTATATAAGAAACTATTTACCTTTTACAGAACACTGAATTGGAAACTATCAGCGCTTGAGATGTTAAAAGACCAGAACATATGAAAGTAAATTTAAAGTGTTTCCACAAGTTATAAATCAATTATAGAACTTTATAAGCAATAATACAACTGATTAGAATACTAGAGTCAGATCTGATTTGCCTTAATTTGGAGAAATCAGTGATGCAATTGAAATTTTAACATGACCCTTTCTTTTGAAAATATTGATTCGACATAATAATGAGAACGAGAAAAGCTCACAGGCCCTGCTATTCAAATGGCCCTCTCAGGAGCACCATTGGCATCTAAGTAGCTCATCAGAAATGCAGAGTTTGAAGCCCCACTCCAACTAACTAAATTAGAAATTACATTTTACTAAGATCCTCGGTGATTCATTTGTACATTAAAGTTTGAAAAGGACAAAAAGTTTTACTTAGCCAAGGTGATGTCCCGTGAATGCCTTTTTCTGAAAGCAGAAGACTACAGTAGCCTGATATATTTTCACACTGATGCTGTCAGTTCCCTAAGTAAGCCAAATCTGAACTTCAGGGTGAATAGAGTTAAACAGCAATATCTAAGAGTATAATTCATATGGCAAAAAAATAGAAATAATTTTCAGAGTCCAAATTGTTATCTTCTGTATCTTGCTTCAAGCCTCACTAAGTTTTGTGTTCTAAAAGGGAGGAGACCAGGCCTTATTTATATTTTATGTTTTCACAAAATTGGTGCTCAGTGACTATCTACTGAACATTTGTCAGAGAGGAAGAAGAATTTCCCATATTGAATAGCAAGCTGTACTAGATCTCTAACAGTCTTCCTAAATCTAACACTTTATGACTCAGTGACTAATATCTGTAGTTATAACTTGATATATCTATAAAAAAACAATGTTATATTCATATTTATATGATGGCAATAAGAAAGAAAATTTAAACATCTCTTCTTTGTTCTATCACTTAGTATCACCATTTTCATTGGTAGTAGCTACCTGAATTGTTGGGAATGTAATCAAACATAAATGAAGCAGCCTCCTAAAGTACATATCTAACCAATGAAACTCCCTTTCCCTGATTACAGGCCTAGTCCTCCTTTCTTCCCAGTGCTTAAGGTTCGAAGATTGGGGGAGGTATTAAAATACTCCCTTACAGAACTCCATCATAGTCTTTTCCAGGCATTGGATAACCAATCGATTTTCTAGGAGTGCCAATGAAGGCAAACAACTAGTTTCCTAATATTTAGGCTTTGTCATGATCATTTGCTGTCTTATGGGAGTGTTAAATTTTGTTTATTGAAATACGGGAACCTAAGGCATTCCAGACCTCCAACTTTCTTAAACTAAAACTTCAAAGGAAAATACTTGCAGTAAGTTATGTATCCAAGTTATCCTAGTTATGTATACAAGATCCCTTCAGTTTTCTATCTTTGCTGTGATTTTAGATGGACTACTATACTTGGTTTTTTTTTATTGGTATCTCAAATTCCTGATGATGACTTCTCTGTAGGATAATACACACACACACACACACACACACACACACACACACACACACACACACACATATAAAGGATAGATACGCTAATGTGAAGAAAAAATTTGTGCTGTTGTATATACTTGTACCAGAACTAACAAGTTGTCATTTTCCCTGCTATTGGGGAATAACAGTTTTCATAGCTAGGAAGAAAAGGTAATCTTTAACATGAGTAGAACAGAAAAAACTTATAAGTGAAGTGGTTCAACATTAAAACATTTTAGTTGAGCAGGTAGGACCCTCATTTTTTACTCAAGGATCATATTTTATGATCCATAAAAATGTTTAAGTCTAAATTTTATTTAGTGTATAAAGTATGTCCTTTATAATGCTTCTGTATTACAATAATGGGATATTTAGCATTCCCACTTATCTTTTTAGCAAAAATGTCTAGACATTAGTCAGCTGATAAACTGATAAAGATTCACTTGCATTGTTTTTATTTCAATAAAGTAGAAAAGTAATTTTACCTATTTAGTGCTACATTGTAATCCTTAATCTCACAATTATATAAACTATTTTTCATAAAGAAAATGTTGAATTTAACAACAAATTACTTTCATGAGACTTGGTTTTTGTTAAAAAGAAAAAATTGGGGTATTTTGTTCTCTTTTTGTTTAAAAAACCACATACACCACAAAATAAATCAAGAGACAGAAGCAAAAGCAGAAAAGAGAAAAAAAAAGCACAAGGAAGATTTTATTTTATCTCTTGAATTCTATTTAAGTCTCAGGAATTCAAGCATAAGGACATGGATGGATTACAGAGAAACAGAATACCCATCACAGTCGTGCTTAGGGAATTGAGGATGGAGGGGAAGTTGTTCTTTGCAGGCACTTTGCAATTTGTTAGTTCTTTTGAGATATATAGGCTTTCTGTCAGACTTTTACAAGCTTTTCCTCATGCATAAAAATTTGGCAAAAATTTTCTGTGTCTCTGTGTGTAAATTTTAAGAATTATAAGAAGCGAAAAAACTCCTACCAAGAAAATGACCAATTTTAGTATGCATCAGCATCATGATAAAAAAAATCAACTAATTTAGTCAGTCTATTAGTTTTGTTTAATTGAACCTGACTTCAGAGACAAAACAGATTGATAGAGCTGGGGCTCGGGAAAGATTGCAATAGCAGTTAGTGAAAGGGAAACTAAGAGACACATGGAATGTACTCACTATCTGGAAGGAAAACCACAAAGAAGCTAACTTTGTGTTAAGCTGTGACTAGGCAGTGACTAAGACTGTGTTCTTTATTGTCCTTTTGGTCATGAGCAGAACTGGGCTACTAGGCCAACGCATAAGCAGGACCCACACACGGGTTTAGTTAGAATGTTAACGGGACCAGGAGCCAAGCAGTCCATCATGTTTACAAACAGAAAACTATATCTTGATTTTTTTTACCTAAAATATATGAAAAATTGATAATGATTACCATAATAAGTTTACAAAATTAAAAGTAAAGTCTAACTTCATCATTTTATAATAGAAAGAAATACAGTGTAAATATCACAGGTTGAGTTCTCCAGGAGCAAGTGCTGAAATAAAATTGGAAGTGAAGATGGTATATGAGGGATTAACATCTACAAAAGGAAAGGGGAGAAAGCAGCATTGGGCAGAGGAAGAAGCTAAACTGCAACGTAGATGCTGCAAAGCCTCAGCCAACCCAGTCTGCATCAAGTACTGCCATAAGAGTCCCATGACAGGCTGAAATGACCAGGGCTTTTCTACCTCTTTCTTACTCAGTCAAAGGATGTGGGCTGACCTCAGGTAGAGCTAGGTAGCTCTCTGCAGCCCAGGCAGATACTGAAGAAGTGACAGAGGCTGCCTCCTCACTGCACTCCCACATCTGAGCAATGTCTCATTTTGAAAGTGAATCTGGTCAGTACACCCTTATGTCTACAACAGCAAGTTCCCCAAAGGAATCATTGGACTGTAATGTCTAGGTTTTATGTTATGAAGAAAATTTCTTATTTTCTTTTGTTGTGAAAAAAAAAAAAAAAAAAAAAACAAGAAAAAAACTGAGGAAAATGATATTTACTATGATTTCCTCCCAAAAGTGATCACCAGTGAAATGCACCAAATGAGCCATATAAAAGTGACTCATTTGACAAAGAAAATCACATACAGGAAAGATATCTATAATAAAATCAAAGAATACTTGTTTTATCTAAGATGCTGAATTCTGAAAACATGGTGCAAGAAAAATCATTAAGGCAACAAAATATAAATATTAATTGATATGGTAAAGTATCTATCTGAACAACAATAAAAAATGATTTTAATGTCACTGAACTTCCCTCTTTCTAATGTTATAGTGATTGAAAAATAGATGATAGTTTAATAACACATGGCCCTTCACCTTCAAAAGCTCATATACTAATGTAGGAGAAAGACATATTAATAGATAAATGACAATAGAATGCAATAACTGCATCCAGAAATATAAATGCTGAGGAATCATCTAGCCTAGGCTTAGGGTGGGGGCACTGTGGAGACATCAGGAGACATAGAAAGAAAAGCTTTCTCAACTCTCAGCGTTCCCAACATTAGCTTTCTACCACCAGGCAAAGGATGAAGGGCTCTTCTTTAAAGAAATGCAGAAAATCATCCAGGGAACTCTAATGATTCTAATGTAAATATTGGCAACCCAAAGTTAAAGCTCTGCTCATTCTAGCATTTGGGATCCATATCTAAAGGCAAAACTTTTTTGTCCTCATGCCCCAAGGAAGTACGTACATAGAGTTCACAGTCATAATCCCAAATCAGGGAATAAAACTAATGTAAAACCTAAATACAGAGTGTATATATGTGTACACACAGGGAGAAAGTAAATCCTTCACTTCTTTTTGGAGCATGAATGGACAAGGATGAATCTTAGTGTATGAGAAGAACAAACAGTATGCAAGACAAAGACCAAGCCAAACATAATGAAAAATTAATTCTAAGGGAAGGGGAGAGACAGTGAATGAAAATACAGTATAATTAACATTCTAGAGAAGATTGAGAAAATATTATTTCCAGAAATCAAGAAGAGGATACTAAGAATAAGCAGCAATCACGATAAGAATCTAAAGAAAGTATAAGTATGGTAATTAAAATTATAAATGTCAGAAGGAGGCTAGAAAAAAATCCAAAGAAATCTCTTAGACTATAGATCCAAAAGACAAAGAGATAGAAAACATGACGAAAATTACATATAAAATTAATTCAGGGAGTTCAACATTCATTTTATAGGAATACAAAAAGAGAGAGAATGAATAGAAGAAATAAAGAAATAACAGAGGATTATTTCCCAGCACTAAGGAAAGACAAGCCTTCAGACTAAAATGAGCTATAAAGAAAAAAAAAAATCTTGATACTTTCCCGTAAAATTTTGGATCATACTAAAAATAAGAAAATATTTTAATAATTCCTACAAAAGGATGAGAATCAGACTGAGAAACACAGCTTCCAAATACAGAGGAAAAACTTAAAACAGGATGTTTAGTCTATATATCCATCAAGGGTGAAGGCATTTTCAGATGTGCAAAGGCTCAATAAGTTAATTTTCCATACACCTTTTCTTAAAAGTTCCTTAGGAAGCGTGGATATTATAACAGCATTGAAGGCTGGGTTAAGGATCAACAGAAATAAAGCACAGACTTGAACCAGCTATAAGTTTTTCTATTGGTGGCAAAGGAAACAGAATTTAATAGAAGTGTTCACACAGAGAAGATGCAGCATATCTTTTTATGTGGCTTTTCCCTGGAGGCTGTATCTCTCTCTATGGGGCACACAGCTACGGGTAAAATTCAAAGTTCCTGCTAAGCCACTGTTCTTTTATACTATGATTTTTAATTCCATTCCAGACCTTAATCTAACCACTCATATATTTCTGTTCAAGGAAGTTTTTAGAAAAAACGAGCTTTCCTAGATTTTGATACAAACTAAATATTCGAAAGGTATTTTTTTTTCCTCAGAGGTAAGCAGTCAGTGGCCAGTATTCCTGAAAAAACTGCTCCCTGCTACTTTCCAGAGTCTCAGAAACCCTGTCTTCACCCTGTGTCACAACTAAACAAAATAAAGCAAAACTAGTAAAAGACTGAAGACATAAAATGTAGGAAGCAGTGGGTCCACTCAGAAAAAGCAATGAAGGTCAAACCCCGGGGTAGCATCTGTGCAGGGGGCTGGAAGCACTGGGTCCAGTTTTGAACAGGAAAATACAGTGTTGGGAGAGAAGGTTCTGAGAAAACAGGAACTCTGAACATTTATAAATTTTGGTGGGTTAACCTTCACTTTTTTTTTTTTAATGTCTACAGCACCTGGTCTTCCTAGGTAGTCTCCCTCCCATCCAAGTACTAAGCAGGCCTGATCTTGCTTAGCTTCCGAGATCAGACATCGGGGTTGTTCAGGGTGGCATGGCCATAGACTATGGACTGTGACTCCACAGGGGCATGACCCAGGAACTACTGTGTATAAAACAGACGTGCTAACCACTACACTATGGAACAACGGCCATCCTTCACTTTTTTTGTTTTTACTTTTTTTACTTGTCCAGTTAAGGGTAGGTCTTGGTGGAATTGGAGGAAATATTTTGAATTTCCTATGAACCTTTTTCCTGTTTGCCTCAAGATAACTCGTGGATTACAGTCCTAAACTTACCCTCAAGTTTGCCATAAAACACCTAGCTTTTATTATTATTTTCACATTGCTCTAGTATATCGATAGTCTTTGGAAAAAAATGACATCATTTTATTTATAGCATTCTGTTTTTACTAGTTCCATCGCTGGAAATGTCAAATCCTAGAAAATGCATTCCTACGTGAGCCGTACTTTTTTCTAAACAGGAAAAGGGGATAAAAAAGAGTTTGGACTTTGGTCTGTTTTTATTATTATTTCTTTTATTTTGTTCTTCAAAATTAGGCATTTATTTTACTATTTTTGTTGTTTCAGTCAATGTCTCAACAGTAAAAGGATGCATACTGGAAATGAGATAACTCAAGAATAGTTTATTAAAAAGAAACTGATTATCAAAGTGTGCTATGATACAAGGAACTGCAGGGGACAGCAGAGACCCTGGGGCTATCAGCAGCAGAGCTTGGCCTCAAGAAATAATGGAAGAAGTTATCAAAATCTGAAAGAAGAGAAATTCATGCAGAAAAAGGAGACCTGGAAAGGAACAGTAATCTTTGTTTAAGGTATATGCTGAATCTTAGCGGGGGATTCAGGAGAATAAATGCTTAGATCTCACTCTTCATCCTTACCCATTTCCTGCTAGAACTCACCATAGCCAAACCAGTCTGGAAGTCTGAAGGCAGAAAATCTGAGTGACAGAGACTGAGGGGTGGACTAGAAGGGAAATGAAGATGTTTGGCCCATATGTCATCCTGGATTTCCTTAGCTTTTCAACAGATGTGATGTCCTGTGCTCCTCTCGTCTTAAAATGTTTCATCATTTCATAATTATATGTAGGATTTTAGGAATTCGGTTTTAATATAATCTGTTGATTCTGGACATGAAGAAAGGCTCAAGAGATATCTTTGGTGCCAAGGTAAATAGTTAAAGCTCAAATCTTTCACTGTTTATAGATGGTAGCTTTAAGTCAGAAGAAGTTAAAAGCTCTGAATAGTATAAGAAAAGACCTTGGAGTTCAAACATTTCTGAATTCAAAGTACACAACTCATAGGTAAGCTAACTTTACCTTAGAAATGCCTATAGTTGTCTTGGTAATGGAAAGGTGATGAAACTGGGAGAGAATTATGAAATGTTATAATTAGTGAAGGGGCAGGAGTTTGGAGTTTGAGGGTCTCTGGTTATTATTTCTCTCCTTTTGTTTATATGTTTTGATCAAAATGAGCTACATGAGAGAAGTATATAACTAAGCTCCCTCATATTTTACAAAAAAAAAAAATCATAATACCACTGGCTCCAAAAGTATATGTGAACAAACCTGGGCTCCACATTTTATACGTCGTCATAGGCACACAGGACTCACTGAAAAATGAATCTGGGTGCTAGTGACAAGTCCATTCTAAAATTGCTCTGAAAATACTGAGAGTGTATTTAATATTGTTTTTCCTAGTTGCTTTAAACATGTGATTATCCTTAACTGTTAAGTTATGTAAAGTGAATACAAAGGTAATCATTTATGACTTTCACAAATTTAAAAATTAAGCAATATAATTATCAGCGCCTTGACAATTTCATATTACACACAGAAACCTGAACGTCATTAGGTAAAAGAGTGAATGCCCAGGGATTCTTGTTGCTTTTGTTCTGCTTGATTGTTCACTATCTGCCCTTTGCAATGGAGTAAACTACTCATTAATTTTGTATATTTGGTTTGTGACATTTTCCATTCTCAAATCCTTGTGATGAATTACATGACACCGTGGAAACAACTGTAGAACAAAACAAAAACACACTACATGTGGTCTGCTAACCAGGATCCTGTCAAACAAAATTGGATGCTGGGTTCCCATGGTTTCCTTTCAGTAGTAAAAAGGAAAATATATGCTCAGAAGCACCATTTCTGTAAACTGCTGAAAGAAAAATCTTCATATCAGTATAGGCAAGAAAGTATTTTGGTGGTAAAAAAAAAAAAAAAAATGCTGCCAGAAAACCAAGTTTTGTATATATATTGGTAACACAAAAGAAAAATGTTCTTTATAAGAACATGAGTCATAAATGATAACAGACCCATTTTTCTCATTCAGTAATAAATTCCATTTAGGGAGAAGGTATTTTCACAAGTAAGTGCTTTGTCCTACCTTGTTAAATAAAAAATTTTTGAATATCACATATCACGTGTAGTAAGTAGAGAGAGTGTATAACAAAGAGAATTGAACGGGACCTGGTCCATTGAGAGTTAAACTCCTGAAATCAATACATAATGAATGAGATTAACCTGTCCAGGAGTCTCTCAAGAAGGGATGTTGCCTAAGACAAAATAGGAAGACCTAAACCTACAAATCTGATTATGTTTAATAAGATTTGAAAGATGAGGTTAATTTAATCTATGGAAGTAAGATTCCTAGAAGAAAAAGGGAGAGAAAAAGTCACTTATGACTAAGGGGACTCCACATAAGGCCTTACTTAGAAAGTGGATCCAGGAAGGAAGTATTTTTGCCAGCAATCACCCAGGATTCTCCAAAGTAGTGACAATCTATACCTGGAGGACTCTGTTTAGAGAGAACTTGATGATCAGGCTTTGGCACAGCCTGCAGAATGAATTCCAAAGCTTCTTCCAGATCGTGCCTTCTGATGATCACTTCAGCTGCCCATGTTCCCATAAGCAGCGAAGGAAGCATTCTGATAGATGCCAAAGAAAGAAAACAGTCCCGATTATAAGTAAACAAATTGGAATTTTGAGATCTGTTTGGGTTACTCATGTCTCCAAACAGTAGGTCGACTTTGAAAACACTCACAAAACTATTTTTTCTAGGCCCAAAATCTACAGACCAGCCCTTGAACCATTGTTCTTTCAACTGGACACTATGAGTAGCCAGTTCTATATCTTCTCTGACCTTGTTGTGTCAATGCTTTTTAACTCTTGCACCACATTTATCTCACACTTTTTATTTCTTAAGAAAAACACTTTTATTATTCTTTTTACTATAAAAATAATATAGTTCAGTGGTGAAATATTGAAAATCACAAGGAAAGGTTTTTAAACGATCTAATACTTCACTATTAATATTATGGTATTATTATCTACCCTGTTTTTAAATTTTATTTAAATTCTTATCTTTACATTATAATATAAAATATACCTAAAGAAAGACATGCATAAAACATATTGCCTGTGTATTACTCCCAGATATTGTGCAACCACCTTCCTCTGCTATAGTTGTAATCACAATCCTTTTTCATCCTGTTTTTCAAATTAATATCAATTTTCAACAAAAGTTGGTATTGTAAATTTTCACCAATCAAGTAGATTTGTAATAAATATTCAGGTGGCTTTTAAAAGTTAGTTTTATAATTTTGACATTAAACAGCTATGGAATTAGTCCATACAAGACTGTCCTCACTTCTGACACCAGTTGCAGGTTCCAAATCATATCAGGTTTAACAATGCTCTAGAAGAGATCACAGAACTCACTGAAAGTTATGGCTTATTACAGGAAAAAGATACGAATTAAAATCAGCCAAGAGAAGAAGCACATGGGACAAAACCCAGGAAAGGTACCAAATGCAGAGCTTCTGTTGTCCTCTCTCCACGGAGTCAAGACAGTGTTATTCCCTGGCGTTGATGTCTGGTAATGAGCATGGAACGCTGCCAACTGAGTCAACTCACTCAAGCCTGGTGTCTAGAATCTTTATTGGAGCTCATCACAGAAGAAAGGTTGACTTTCCACTGGCTGATCTCAGACTCCACTCCTCCAGAGGTTGAGCTTCATGAGTCAGAGTCCCACGCTAACTCATACTGTTATCACCCGGGTTGGCACATAGTCTTTAATCACATTGCTATAACCTGGTTTAGCCAGCTCCCAATCCAGATCCCACTGTGAGACTAACTCAAGGTCCCTAGGCAAACAAAGACACTTCTACCAGGCATGACATTCCAGGTGTTTAGAGATTAATTCCCAGAAGCTGAGGGCAAAGTCTAGGTCTTTTGGGTAGAAGGGAGTTGGGAGGGAGGGAGGGCCAAGGTTAAATTCCTAACTACTCACCTGATTCTGACTAGAGTTGAGTGTCTTTTCATATATTTCTTGACCATTTGATTTTCTACCTCTGTGTATTAAGTTGTCAGCATATTTTTCAAGTTAGATAAATTGTCTTTTTTTAATTGAATTTTAGCAGTGTTTATACATAGTGGACACTATTCTTTGGTTAAATATGTATGGCAAAATGCTCTATGGCTGGCCATGCCTTTTCCATTCTCTTTATAATGTATTTTAAAGAATATAAGTTCTGAATATTAATGTAGTTGAATTTATCATGTTTTCATTCTGTGTCCAAATTAAATCTTTCTGTCTCCCCAAGGTCGTGACAATATTCTCTTTATCTTCTAATTTTTTTATAATTTTGCTTTTCACTTTTAGATTAATGATATCTCTGCAATTAATTTTTTTCTATATGGTGTGAGCTATGAATCCAATTTTTTTCCCCATTTAGATAACCCACTGTGCCAGAACCATATAATTTAAAAAGCTGGCTTCATCTATCACAGACAGGTATAACCACAGAAGTCTCTGGTTATACAGATGCCTGTTTCCAAGCTTTTTATTCTGTCCCTTGGTGTATCTGCCTATTCTTGTGCCAATATCATACCATTTAAAACTATAGCTTTATAATAAATTTGAACATCTGCTAGGGCAAATCCTAAGACACTGTCCTAATTCAAGAGTGTCCTTTTCCACTTTTATTAAGCTAGAATCAACTTTCCAAATATCAAATATATCCATATTTTGATTGGGATTTGAATGATGCTAGGGCTCATATGAAGTGAAATGGATATCTTTACATTATGTCTTACTATTTATGGATAATATTTTTATATTCCACTTATATTATCCTCACATTTTGTAAATAACATTAGATTTTTAAAGTTTTCTTCTAAGTTTCCTCCTTTGAACCTCACAGATATTGTTCTATTGTTTTATAGAGTTAATGTTTCTTTAAATTTATTCATAATTTACCACTTTTTGTTCCTTACTTTTGGAAACCCATAATTTCTATCGAGTATCACTTAAATTCTGTCTGATATATATAAGCTTTAGAATTTTGATTTATGAGTGTCTATTGTAACAAACTGTTTTTACATTTCTGGAAATATCTTTATTTTGCTCTCATTCTCATAAGATTTTTTTTCTCGGTAGATAATTCTAGGTAGGCAAGTATTTTCATTCAGCACCTAACAGATTTTTTTTAACTTAAATTTTTTGAAAAATAAAAAGCACAAAGATGAATTTTTTTAAATGCCCCAAATCAAACTGCCCAGATCATTACTGTTACTACCATTTTTGGCATATCTCATACCAATTTATTCAGACATACACATGGGATTTATTAACAAAAGTTAGATCTTAGTTTTTAAAACTTGATATATATAATTTTTTACTTGCAGATACACTGTTTTTATTCTTTGCACAGTGAAACTTTTAAGAGTCTAGATTTGGAGTCAGCCACCTAAGACCAAATCCTGATTCAACATATTAAAATTGTTTACCCTTGGGCACATTACTCAGACTCTGTGCCGAAGTTTCTTTATATGTAATTCAGCTGAGCCTTTGTTTAGCTACACAACTCAAGACATATTATCCAAGCCAGGCTAAAATCACTTTACCACATTATGTATTTAGCAAGTACAATTGTTCATTCCATTCTCACAGTGACTGCTCTGTGTATGCATTTTTCAGTTTTGTTACAGTATGCAAATTTGAAAGCAGAATTGTGTGTGATAGACTTAGAGCAACAGAGAGACTGTGACTTTATCTTAAAGTTATTTAGGCTGTTCACATTCAGCCTGACACAACCAAGTATTTGATAACAGAGTGAAAAAATACAGAAATTTCTTATTCCTTTGAAGGGATTTTGTGATTGTGATAGCAGAAGATATATACAATGGGTATTTCACATGACTTATTAAATAAAAAGGTCTGTATATGGTTACAAATCTATTAAAAAATAAATAAAGTAAAATAAAATTATTTTACCACATTATATGGCTTTTCTTCTAATTCAAATACAACTCAAATACAAATACTAAATAAATCTTAAAGTTGGCTACATTATTTCCTTTCTCTAATATCTCTAATCTGCTCCATCCTTTGATCAATGCTAAGCTCCTGATCATGTGCCTAATCATCTTTACAAACCTTACAATACTCATCAATATTTTCAAGTCTCCTCTCCCTTCCAAATACACAGATTGGTAGGCGTGCTGATAGGTTCTGAAACACATCTAATAAGTTTTTTTCCTATGTGACAGTTGACTCAATATTTAAAGAGCCCTTATGAGTCTGCCTCAGTCTTTCCTACTCCTAACTAAATATTTCTAGTTTCCTCACTTATTTCTCAAGAGAAGTGATTTCCCATCAGTTTTTAAACTATTTGTTACCTTATGACCATTTTATTTTATTTACATCCCTTTTAAAGTATAGCACTAAACACTGACTGCAGTACTCTAGGTATTTATAAATTGTGACTTTGGGGGGAGAAACACACAAGAAAGTACTAGAAGGCTGGTATAAAAATATATAAAAGTAAAACAAACTACAGCAATAAATTTTTATTGTGAGCAAAGATTTTGTGGAAAGAGGAGGAAAACAAAGTTTAAGAAAACTCTATATAGCTTTATAAATAAGGGATGAAATCAAATATAAGGGAGTAATCAGATATTAATTAGGAAGTCTGCTATGAGGATGAGCATCATTGGGATGGAGAGGTGTAATATATATTTTATGATGCTTCAGAACGACGAAATCTATCCAATGAGTAAAATTTAAAAGGAAGGCTATTGAAGCTCAACATTTAGAAACAATTTTCTTTTGTATTGTTTACTGTCTGCCTAACCCGACTGTATTGTAGACTCAATTAGAGTACAAATCTTGTCTTCATATCTTCATAAAGTACAAAACTGTCTGGCACCTAAGAGGCACTTAATCCATATAGATTGACTAAAAGAATTAATAACTTCTTAGAGTCATGATTAATCTTAGAGTTTTCAATTGTCTTTTTTGTTTGTTTTCTTCTCATATAATTTTGTATTTTTTACAGCGTATTCAAACATTTTGTATTCATTCTATTTCTGGTTCCAGGCCTCCAGCTATATATCATTAAAAGCTTATTTTCTGTTCCTTTCCCAATCTTATAAATTTAGCATTTCCTTTCTTCTGTACCCTTTATCTGTCAAGCTGCTGCACCCCTTGCCCCCATGGACTGCAGGCCACCAGTGTGGGTACTCTACACACATTCATCATGCTCACAGGCCAACACTTTCCCTTCTCATTGTGTTGGGCTTAGTTCTCATCACTCTTCACTTGTCTCTTTGATGGTCATAAGAGTTCCCTTTCTGCATCACCTACTCCAAAATTCTGACTTTAGTTAAAGCCCACAAAAAAACTGCCCTGAAAAGACAAGCTCCCTAGAGTTCATGAGAGGAATTTCCAACTCATTACAGTTCATCCATATGTTTGACAATGTTCATTGAGCATTTTCATGAATAAGGTATAATACACGAGACCATTAGAAACAATGAATGGAACACAATCCCAGTCTCAGGATGAAGAGATAGTCAAGAAGAAAAATTACTAAGCAATGTGGTACATACATTGATAGAGTTATAAACAAGATAGAGAGGATCCCAGAGAGAGTAATTTAGGTTAAATTTGAGTTAAGTATTATAGTTTAAGCAGAGTTGACCAAGCAGGAACAGAGAGACAAACATTTTAGCTGAGACAATAGCAAAGGGTTATGAGAGAGCATGAAGAGTTTGGCAACTGGCGTGACTGAACGAGAAAGTACTTTGGGTCTGGGGCTAGAGCTTATCATAATTGCGCCTTTCTCACTTTGCAAATGATGAATTAAACTATGTCTCTCTCTCAGAAAACTATTATTTGGGAAGAAAAAAGATTGATTTAGTTTCATAATATTGCTAAAAAATCCTGGAAGAAAAAAAGTGTGGCATATTTTGGTGTTTATAACTCAAACTCTCTTCCTCATCTCAGGAATTTGCAGAGTTCACATTGTCTTTGGACTATTTTATCACCCCTTATACATCCATTAAATTATAGTAACTGTTATGGGCTGAATGTGTCCTCGCAAAATTCATGTTGAAGATCTAATTCCCAAGGTGATTATACTTGAAGATAGGGCCTTTAAAGAAGTAATTAAAGTTAAATGAGGTCAGCGGGTTTGGTCTTCATCCTACAGGACTAGTGTCCTTATAAGAAGAGGAAGAGACATCAAAAATGTGAATACAAGGAGAAAGGACAATGTGGAGACACAACGAGAAGGTTGCCATCTGTAAGCCAAAGAGAAAGAGAGACTTCAGGAGAAACCAAACTTACTATCACCTTGATCTTGGACTTCTAGCTACAGAATTGTGAAAAAATTCCTATTGTTTAAGTCATCCCATCTGTGGTATTCTATATGGCAGCCCTAGCAAACCAATGAAGTAACCCACATAATGAAGATGAAGTTGTTCTTTATGAATGACACAACTTTGGTCAGAGAATTTATATTAGGGAGTGAAAATGGATTTTCATTTATACATAATTTAGTTCAACAGTTATTAAGCACTTAGTTCTAAGAATTACCTCAGAACTTGAAACAGCTCCCAATTTAAAAATATTTTACAGTTTATAATACAGTATTTATGTAACTGTTTTTTCATGATTATCTATGAAGAATTATAGTCTTCACAATAAAGATTTAAAAATTGAGTCATAGAGCAGTTAAAGTATGTAGCAAGATCATTCATTTGAGTCTAGAAAAGCCAGACCTAAACCCTGGCCCTCTGGTACAAAACCAAGCAAACACAAATTCTTACCACCATCTCACAGTTCAATCTATCTCAAGCTAATTAAGGATTTTGTTTTCACAGCAGAGAGCCAGTTATTTAGTCAAATATCCTTAACGATCAGGCATGTAATAGAAATGTGTGGAAAAGTCTAAGAGTAACATAAAGGGATGTCATCTATGGTTGAATTGGAGAGTCCATGCACAGTCAGAATGCCTTCATTATAAACTGGGTTTTAAACCTTGTGCTAGCCAACAAGTCATGAGCTGAGGGTCAGTTCAGGCCTCAAGATGACTATTTATGCATCTTTCAATAGAATTAAAGGGAAAGACCACTTTCTTGCATTTTCTACTTTATAGTGACAAAGTCAAATTTTTATAAATTTATTGTACTCTGTGTACTAAGCAAATAAAATATATATTTATTTATTTATGTGTTTATTGTTTTGTTCAATACAGTCTTAAAATTACTTCTCTGTTTGTGAGAAATCACAAAGTTTTCAGATATCTAACCTAAAATCTGAAAGAAACCTAGATTTATTGCCATGCATTTTAGTCTTCTCTTACAATAAAATATTATTTCCTCTTAAGAACACCATGACAGATGTTTTTGAGGAAAAGTTCAACAATACCCAATTTTGAAAAATTCTCTTATGTGATATCACTTGCTATCCACTGGCCTTGACCCATCTCTATATCCCACTAACTTATACTTTTAGCATTGTTTTACATTTGCACTTGCATTTACATTTTCTTTATGAAATAGATTGTTTAAAATGAAATGAAGAACAAAGCAGAGGAGTAAGTTTACAAACAAAAATGTAAAGGATTTTAACTGCAGACCTAATTCAATTCTTTAAAATACATTGCAAAATTTGGTCAACATATATATATGTCTAGTGAATTCTGAGATAATCTCATTCATTCATTCATTCAAAAAATATTTGAGTACCTTGGGTAGTGTACTAGGCCCTAGTGGTAAATGTAAAATCAATCTGATTTCTATCCATAAGGATCTCGTCTATCAACTATTACATACAACATAGTAAATGCTAGGAATATACTGAAAAAAAGATGGTAGAGGTATCTAAATTATAATGAGAGGTCAAAAAAGTGGTACATGAGCTGAGCTTTGAAGAAAGAACAGACTTTACTTAGTCTACAAGGAAAGAATATTACAGGAGGGGAATATAACAGGTTAGAACGGGAAAGGAAAATATAAAATGGCATTGCACATTCCAAGATCCTTTAGGACTCAGTATGACTGGAGGAAAATGTATGAGACAATGAATAACTGCAGGTAATATTACATACATGCACAGGAATCATATCATAAGAGATTATGTTTGAGCTATCAACATGAAATCTTGGGTTTGCCACTTACTTGATAAACCTACTTGTGTGACCTAGGACAGAGTATATAACTGCTTTGAGGCTCAGCGTTTTTCATTGAAAAATGGTAATATTAATAGCACCTATACCATGAGGTAATTGTGAAAGTAAAATGAAATAATACGTGTAAAGTTTCTCTAATACAGTTATTGTTCAGTAAATACCATGGTTATTATGAGAATATTAACAATAATACTCTAGCTGATAATTAATGTGAGCAGGAAAAAGACAGCGACAGTGAGAATGGAGGGATTAAAAATGTAAAATCGAAAGGACTTGGTAACCCTTTGAATTTGGTTGAAACGGGGTTTAGAACTACCATCAGTGTTCTGCCTTGGCAGCTGGTGAACCCCCACCTCAGTCACAGGGAATACAAAGAGATGAGCAAGTTTAGCTGGAGATAAGTTTAGTTTGAAAGATAAGAAATGTGAGACACCTGTGGGATGATCACATGCAGATATTCAGAAAGTGGCTGGAGGATGGTCAGGTGATCTGGACTGGAGAAATAAACATGAGAAATAACGTCATGTAGTAAGTCATTGAAAACATGTTCAAAATGAGGCCACATAGGAAGAGTACATAGATTCAAAGCAGCATAATGCCAGGGACAGAGGCCACAAGAATACAGACAGTTAAAAGGATAATTTAAAAAAAAAAAAAAAGGTACAAAAAATACAAATAAGAAATTATGAGAAAAGTGTTATTTAAAATAACAGTTATACAAAAGCTAAAGGGGAAGAGTTTTTCAATAAATTAGCAGTAAAACTCATTGTGACAGAATGATCTAGTAAGAAAAAGATGAAGACAAATCCACTGCCTTTGGCAGTGTAGAGGTCACTGATGATCTCTTTAGTGGGGAATAAACTGCTTTACAGTTTCCATTCTCACATTTGTTCCCCTAGAAATTAAAAATGAAAAGTTCTATCTTTTGAGTATTTTCTGAGAATTAGAGTTGAACAATATACAAATTTGAACTTGACTTTTTATACAAATAAAAGAAATAAATGTATGTTTACATCATTTAACAGCATTATTTATTTACTTTTAATTCACAACCACCTCCCCAAAGACATTACATAGATGCCCCTTATTTTTCAAGGTACAATTAAGCTTTAGCTAAGAGGTAGCTTTTTAAAAATTGGGAATGAGAAAAGCTTATATGGTTAATAAATCAAGACTGCTGGTAATGATAATCATTTAAATGCAGTAATTTCACTGAGCAAAAAAAGCCACCTTAAACAATACCATATTTTAAGCCCAGTCTGTGAAGAATTGTGGGAAATTAAATATTGAAAACTTAATCTGTAGAACTGGAAAATCTCCTTAAGGAAACACATGTAGACTAATTTCTATACTCCCACTATTCAACATATATCAAAAAATAAAAAATAAAAAATACACAGAAAATAAGCATAAGACTTAAAAATAAGAATTCTAAGCTTTTCTCTAAATCCTACCCACCTGTGTACACCTCTTCTAAATATTCCTCATGACTAAATAGGAAGTACGTATAAAGTACTTCTGCTACACGCCTAAATATAATGTTGGTCTCAAAAAAAGTATTTATGTGAAAGTTGTGACCTGAATTACTGTTCCTTTCATGAAAAAATAATAACTATAGCTATTCTAACTTCAGTATTTGGCAGACATCTTCTCAAAAGTGAAATAAGTAAGCCTGCACTTCAAGAAAAATAACTAACAATAAAATACTAATAATAAAATAAAATACAAGATTTCAAGCAAAAGTTAGATTTCTAATAAGATCAGTAGTGATCTTATTATTAACAAAAATTGATATATAACAAAATCAATTTTGGAATATTTTATAATGAATAGATCAATAGCTAGAAGACCGACATAATTCAGTGTACCAATATTTTGCCAGTGGTCAATAAACTATGTCACAAAATCATGCATGGGTAAAAAACTGATTCTAAGTACAAGATAAATCAAGGGATTCTAATAAAATAGGCTACAAAATGCCTCTTAGTATTGTTTCAGATATCATATTGCAACTGACCTTTAAGAAACTACATTGTCGAGTTTTAGTAAAGTATCTAAAGTATCATTGATAATTTCCTGAAAACTATACAATAGTTCACCCTTTTGCAACTACATATCCATGTGAAGCCAAACTTTACTCAGATACTTCAGCTAAATTGGCATATGGCAGCATATTAAATACAGAATCAGATAAAATAATCCAGCTGTTTTTTATTAAGCCAAGTAGCAACTTGCAAAAATATAAAACAATGCAACTCTCAATGATTTTTGTTTGTTTGGGAAAGTATAGTTACTTTTCATAAAAATGTTAACATAATTTTTAAATGGATTAATAGGTAAATATTTTCATTTAAATTTCTACTATAGTAAGTTTGTATTTATAAATAAAACCCACAAACAAAAAATTTTGGAGTACTAAATACTCTTTAGATTGTAAAGCAACTGTGAGAGCAATGAGTTTGAGAATAACTATTATAAATAAATTTAAGTGCCAGATTACAACTTGAAAAAAATATTTTCAATATCTGAAAGTGACAAGAATTTATTGTTTAGAACAAAGAATGTCTACAAATTGGCATTAAAAAGAAAACTCAGCTGGAAAAAATAGGTCAAATATATAAACTGGAAACTCAGAGAAGAAAGAAACCAGAACGTTACACAGACTATGAAAAGGTATTCACTAGGAATCAAAAAATGTAAATCAAAATGACAAGAGATAAAACATTACACCCATCAAATGTGCAAAAATTGGTGGGATCTTATGCTCATTTAGACTTTTTTTTTAGAGAAGTTTAGTGAAGTGTATTGAAGTTAAGCATTTGTATTTGCTGCAATTTCCAGATATATAGAGAAACATTCACACAAATCCATTAAAGTGAGAAATTAAACAGTGACTCCCACTTTATGCTAATTATTCAAGTTCAGTTACAGGGATGTCCACTTTTACCACTTCTATTCAACATAGCATTGTTGAATAGAGAAATAAAAGGCATCCAAATTGAGAAGGAAGAAGCAAAACTGTCATTATTTGCAGATGACATCATACTATATATAGAGAACCCTAAAGATTCCACCAAAAAACTATTAGAACTGATCAATGAATTCAGTAAAGTAGCAGGATACAAAATTAATATTCAGAAGTCAGTTGCATTTTTATATACCAAAAAGGAACTATCAGAAAGAGAAATTAAGAAAACAATCCCATTTATAATTGCATCAAAAAAATTACTTAGGAATCAATTTAAACAAGGAGGTAAAAGACCTATACTCAGAAAATTACGTCACTGATAAAAGAAACTGAAGAAGATACAAATAAATAGAAGCATATACCATGCTCATGAATAGGAAGAATTAATACTGTTAAAATGTCCGTACTACCCAAAGCACTCTGTAGATTCATTGCAATTCCTATCAAAATACCAATGGTATTTTTCAGAGAACTAGAGCAAATAATGCAAAAATTTATATGGAACCATTAAATTCCCGAATAGTCATGGCAATCTTGAGAAAGAAGAACAAAGTTGGAGGTATCACACTTCCTGATATCAAATTATACTACAAGGCCATAGTTATCAAAATAACTTGTTACTGGCATAAAAACAGATACGTAGATCAATGGAACAGAATAGAGAGCCCAGAAATAAATCCATGCCTATACATTCATTTAATATATGACAAAGGAGGCAAGGCAGTCTATTCAATCAATGGTGTTGAGAAAACTGGAGAGACACACGCAAAAAAAAAAAAAGCAAGAAAGAAAAAGAAAAAATGACATTGGACCACCTTCTTACACCATATACATGAATAAACTCGAAATGGATTAAAGGCTTAAATGTCAGACATGAAACCATAAAACTCCTAAAAGAAAACAGAAGCAGTAAACTCTCTGACGTTGCTATTACTAATTTTTTTTTTTTTTTCTGATATACCTCTTTGGGCAAGAGAAACAAAAGAAAAAATAAACAAATGGGACTATATCAAGCTATAAAGTTTATGCACAACAAGGAAACCATCAACAACAAAAAAAGACAACCTACTTAATGGGAGAAGATATTTGCCTATGATACATCTCATAAGGGGTTAATATCCAAATTTTATAAAAAACTAGTATAACTCAACACTAAAAGAATAAACGATGTAATTAAAAAAATGGGCAAAAGACCTGAATAGATATTTCTTTAAAGAGGAAATATAGATGGTCAACAGACATATAAAAAGATGCTCAAGATCACTAATTATCAGAGAATTGTAAATTAAAAGTACAATGAGACATCACTTCACATCTGTCAGAATGGCTATCACCAATAAATCAACAAACGACAAAGGCTGGTGAAGATGTGAAAAAAAGAGAACCCTAGTAATAATAAAATTATGGTGGGACTGCAAATTGGTATAGCCACTATAGAAAACAGATTGGAGATTCCTTAAAAAAAAGTTAAAAATAGAAATACTTTTTGTTTGATCCAGAAATTGCTCTTCTGGGTATTTATCCAAAGAAAAACAAAACACTAATTCTTAAAGATTTCTGCACCCCTATGTTCACTCCAGTGTTATTCACCATAGCCAAGATATGGAAACAACTTAAGTGCCCATCAGCAGATGACTGACTAAAGAAGTTATGGTACATATATACAATGGAATATTACTCAGCCATAAAAAAAAAAAAAAAGAAATCTTACCATGCGCAACAAATGGATGGACCTAGAGGGTATTATACTGAGTGAACTAAGTCAGAGAAAGACAAATAACATATGATTTCACTTATATGTAGAATCTAAGAAACTGAAAAAATTAACTAAATGAAAACAGACTCACAGATATAGAGAACAAATGTGATTGCCAGAGGGTAGCAGGGTTGGGGGGCTGGGTGAAAAAGTGAAGAGATGAAGAATTACAAATTAGTAGTTACAAAACAGGGGGTATAGAGCACAGCACAGGAAATATAGTCAATATTATTGTAATGGCTATGTATAGTGCCAGATAGGTACTAGAGTAATCGGGGGATCTCCTCATAAATTATTTAAATGTCTAACAATTATACTATATACTGGAAACTAATATATAAAAAAATCCCACCTTTACATGCCTACTGTGACATATACAAAATGTTGCTTTCTAAACCAGTCCCCTCTATTTCCTCATTAGTACAACAGACATAATCATGGCTTCTACCTCAGGTGCATGTTAAGATTAAGTGAAATAATTTTATTAAGTAATTAGTGTAAGAACTGTACACTGAAAATATCAATAAGATATCCCAGTCAATGTTTCAACTCTAGAAAAATAAACAAAATGTAAATACTTGAAAGAAACGAGATAGTCATTATTTATATTTGAAACATAAATAAAAAAGTACTAGAGTAAATAAAAAAATAAAGTAAAATTCCCAGATACATACATATTCAATCCACAAAAACTGATAGCTGACTTATGCTCCATAAATACATAATTAGAAAGGATCATGGGGAAAGCACCCCATGCCAGCATCAGTCAAAACTAAAGAATATCTAAGAAACCTGATTAAGATTTTATAAAATCTACATAAAGAAATCTATAAAGCTTTACTGAAAAGCAAAAAAGAAGACCCCAATAAATAAAGCAGTATATTTATTAAATGAGAAAATTTTAAATTGTGAAGCTGTAAATTTACTCTAAATGTATAAATTTAGAGTAAATTCAATATAATCTAACCAAAATTTCATCTCCCTCATGTTTTAGGTGAAAACATGGTCATCTCCTGAAAATTAATCAAATAGATTCTAAAATTTATAAAAAGAAAATTCACAAGTTTAGCCAAGAAAATGTTGAGAAAGGTTATTATGTGAATTTTACCCCACCAGATATTTAAATATACTGTAAATATAAAGAATCTTAAGCAGTATCAGGTTTGTGAAGACATTTACAAAATTATGACTATAATAGTATAGAAAGTTCAGAAACTACCACATATATATTGCGAAGTTTAGAAAATAAAAAATTCTGTTAGTTTTGTTTTGTTTTTAATCATTATATACAGGATCTAGTGTCAGTTTAGGTTTGCTACAAGTGATAAAACTGAAAAAAAAAAAGAAAAAGAAAAACCTGGTTTTAATGAGATAAAAGCTAATTTTTCTTACACATAAAAGGAATTTGGAGGAAGACAATCAGAATATTACACAGAATCTTCATCAAATCAGGCAGGATATTTTGCTGCTCTGCTGTGCTCAGTATGTGCTTCTCACTCAGGCCTAAGACAGACCCTAGAGCTCCAAAAACACATAGGCGTTTCTGCTAGGAGAATAAAGGAACAAATTTATTTCATTTTATTAATCAATGTCACACAATAATTTTTAATAAAAAAAGGATCAGACTAAGAAGGGTGCATCCCTATTTTAAGTAAACATCTAAAAAGGTAAATACAAAATTTCAGCTTATATTCAACAGAATTTTAATCAAAAGACTGAGAAATGTAGTCATACACTAAGCAGCTATATAGTCAACTAAAAATGGAACTTCTACGAAAGAAGAAAGTGAGAACAAATATTAGAGAACAAATTGAAATGGCTGTCATAGGTGGTTCTTGATTATAAACTGTTGAGTCAATTGGCTCTCTATAGAAAAAAATAGTTAAAATCATGATATTAAAAAAAATTCCAATGATTTAAAGAGCTACCAGTATGCTTTCTGTTACCAGACGTGGTGATAGGGGGGTAGCAGAAATAGGTGAACTGTTTTAGGGTAGTTTTTGTTTTGTTCTTATTTCTTAGTTTAAATAAATTGAATTTTTAACTAAATAAAGTCAAAAAGTATCTTTGAATACTTTTGTTTTGACATAACTTTTGTTTTATTTAAAAAAAAATGTTTTTTAAGAACAGTTTTTCCTGCCTTTTGGTAATAAGATTCAGTGATTATTTAGAGATCTAAACACATTTGGGATGGATACAATGATAAAATATGCTTATCAAGTTGTAGAAGATCATGAATGTGTGATTTTGAAATCTCTTCTATGTGAGACCAAACCAGAGTCTTGAATTCAACCCAATATGCAATATACTATCAATGGAAAGATTAAACTGGATCAATATAATTAGGATAAGCCATTGCATCTATACTTGTATTGTAGCAACTGAATCTGAAACCAGCTGCAAAATAGTGACTAATGTTTCTGGCAAGCCCACAGAAGAGTGTAGTACAATAAGCCAGTTTCAGACACATAAACACATGTTTCATCACTACATCTAAGCAAGTGATGGTGATGATGCAATCTGATTATACTTTTGAATGTATTCTAACCACGGTCAACAGTTGAGTCTCGCAAAGGATTTCACAAAAGACTTCAAACAGACTATGTATTTACAAAATATATAATTGTATATTTTTTTGGATAGTTTCAACTATAGAAGGTCATGATGACTGTAGTACTTTATAGTAACATATAGTCTTAAATTTGGGAGGTTAATTTTTACATGAGAAATTAAGATAAGAATAATAATGTGAAAAGAAGAAAGTACTTGAACTTGGAGCTCTTATCCAGCATGACTACTTATAATGATAAATTAAAATAAACTGTCCAGACTGTTTAATTCTGTATAAACAGGAGATGGTGAATCTGTTGGCTGGGAAATATTTTAGTGGTACACTAACCTTCCCATATTAGGAGATGCATATTCCTAGCTATATAACCTGTCCTGATGAGTTGATATTTAATACTGACCTGAACATTCAAGGTGTTTAATAAATATTCAGTATGACTTGGAAAACAAAATAAATAAAAAGTTAAATGCAAATATAAAATTATAAAAGTGGTAGTTGACTTCAACATCTAGAAATGGAATAGATATATAATCAATTCACATATTTGCAATTCTATGTTTATGAATTGGGCTACTCTCTAAAAATTATTTGTAACCTGAAATCAATATTCATGGTGCTTTTGCAGTCATTTGCAGACATGTGCAGAGTAAACAAATATTTGAGCCATCCAATGTGCTTATACCCAGCTGAGGGCAAACAAGATGACACTGTCTAATTGTTTTAGTTCTCATTTGTAAACAAATATCATTCTAACAGTCTGCTTAGACTTTTTTTTTTTACATTTTATGCTTTTCATTGGTAATTCTGCTATTTAAAATAGCCCCCAAGTATAATATCAAAACACTGTCCAGTGTTCTTAAACTCAAGGAAGTTACGACGTACCTTACAGAGAAACATATGTTGGATAAGGTCTGTTCAGCCATGAGTTATAGTGCTGTGGGACATAAACTAAATGTTAATGAATCAACAATATATATTAGGGTGACTCTAAGCATAAAACAAGGTAATATATTGATCGACTGATGAAAATATTGAGACCATAGTTTTACAGGACCCTAACTCTGTATTTCCTATAGGAATAGTGGTTCAGTATTTGCTAATTCAGTGTTTGCAATGACTTTATAGAACATAATGACCACAAATGACAAGAATCATCTGTACTTTTTTCCATTACTCTCATTATGAACAGCTATATAACTTGGAACTGAAGTATAAAACAAACATAGGATGCTGAAAAGTGGGGAGAAGACAGATAGGCTAGGGCCTCAGGACCCAAATTGGGTTGTGGCAGTGACGTTCTTGGGTTTTGTCTTTGTCTTTGCCTCATATATCCCAGACTAAGTGCTAGAGAAGTAAGGGGCCTGGAAATGCCAACAAATATAGACCAAAAGAGTGCTAAGAAAAGTCTGTTTTCTCTATCCAAAGGACTGGAAAGGGGCTCCCCAGCAAGACAGAAAATTTTTAGCCAATAACCACTCTATTCCAGCCAAACATCACAAAAGAGAAAAAAAAAGCTGTAACTCCACACCTATCCACATCAGCAAAGGCTTAGTGTGGATCCAGATTTCCACCCTTGGGAGGCCAAAGGAAGGACCTAAGAGGAACACTAACCTCATGGTGTCAGTAAAAACCAAATAAAGAGCCCCACTTTATTTGGTTTATTTAATGAGGTGGCCCTCTCACACCATGCTTCCCACTCAGAGAAGACCTAGGGGAAAGTCAGGACTTTCACCACCACAGAGCAATGATGACGCCACGCCATTCCCTCCCTACACCACCACCATGCCAGTGTCAGTGCGGGCTATGTGGAGAACAGTAATGAGGCACTCTGTCCTTCACAGCCAGACCGGTATCAGTGAAAGCCCATTAGAAAGTTTAACTTTTTACCTTTACCCAATAATAATAGAGAGTATCACCCCTGCATCCTAGGAATCAACCAAGGTGATGTGGGAAACCTTAATTTCTACCTCTACCTGGCAATAATAAGGTACCACCCCTCGCTCCCCATCAGTGATGTCAGGGGAGATCTGCTAAAACAGAAGGTCAAGAGTCTTAAAACCCAATAAGATCCAAATTCCGAAAACTCAATACCCCAGAGTTCCAGATTTTTATCAAAAATCATTTGTTGTACCAACAACCAGGAAAATTTTAACTTGAATAAGAAAACACAATCAACAGATACCAACAATCAGATGACACAGATATTAGAATTATCTGACAATGATTTTAAAGCACTCGTCATAAAAATGCTTGAACAAGAAATTACGAAGACACTTGAAACAACTGGAAAAAAAATCGAAAGTCTCAACAAAGAAACAGAAAGTCTTGGCAAAGAAAACTCAAATGAAAAATTTTATAATTCAAAAATACAATAACCAGCCCTTTCCTCAGCTGCGGTTAGGTGCCCAGTCCTCCCGGAGAAGCTAGGGTAGCATTGGGATGAGACCCTCACGTCACCTGACTACTAGCAGTGCGCCTGGCAGCACCTACCCAGCACTCACCTGCACCAATGCCTCCCTCCCCGAGCTCACCTGCATCTACTCAGCCCTCATCCTACACAAGGATGAAGTGACAGTCGTGAAGGATAAAATCAATACTCTCATTAAAGCAGCTGGTATAAATGTTGAACCTTTCTGGCCAGGCTTATTTGCAAAGGCTCTGGCCAATGTCAAGACTGCGAGCCGCATCTACAATATAGGGGCTGGTGGACTTGGCCCCGCAGCTGGCGCTTCACCAGCAGGGGGTCCTGCCCCTCCACTGCTGCTGCCCCAGCTGAGGAGAAGGTAAGAAAGAAGAATCTGAGGACTGCAATGATGGCATGAGTACTGGTCTTTTTGACTAAACTTCTTTTGTAACATGTTTAATAAAAAGCTGAATTCGGCAAATAATAATTATTATTATTAATAATTAATAATAATAATAATACAATAACCATAAAAAACATCAACAGATGAGCTCACAGCAGTATGTAGGGGACAGAGAAAAGAATTAGTGAACTTGAACATGAAGAAATGGAAATTATCCAATATGAACAACAGAGAGAAAATAAATGGGGGAAGGGGTTGAGGGGAATGAACAGAGCCTCAAGGACTTGTGGGGTTATAACAGAATATCTAACATTTCCATTAGAGGAGACCCAAAAGGAGAGAAAGAAAAGGGTGTGGCTAAAAAGTATCAAAAGAAATAATGGCTAACAACAACAAAAATAGAAATACACTCATGGATATAGAGAATATTTTGAGGGCCACTAGATGGGAGGGAGGTTGCTGGTGGGGGGTCTGTGAAAAAGGTCAAAGGAATTAAGAAGTACAAATGATAGTTAAGACAAAATAGTCATGGAGATATAAAGTATAGCATAAGGATTATAGTCAGTAATATTATAATAAAATGTAAGAGGGCAGAGGGGTACTAGATTACTGAGGTGATCACTTTGTGAGTTATATAGATCCCTAATCACTATAATGTACAGCTGAAACTAATATATTATTGTATGCCAACTATAATTGAAAAAAATCTCATTGAATTGTACACTGTACATATGAGCAACAAATTATCTATTATATTTCGATAAAGCTGTAAAAAAAGAAAAAAAAGAAATAATGACTAAACATTTCCTAAATTTGGCAAAAGACATAAACCTACAGGTTCAAGAAGCTGGGCAAAACCCAAATAGGATAAATTCAAAGAAATTCATGCCGATGTGTATCATAGTCAAATTTTCGGAAAACTAAATACACGGAAGAGTCTTGAAAGCAGTGAAAGAGAAAAAGTATCTTATCTATAAGGAAAATATAATCTCTCATCAGAAACATTGGAGGCCAAAAAGAAGTGGCAGAGTACTTTCAAGTGCTAAAAAAGAATAAAAAGAATTATCAACTGAATTTTGTATTCAGTGAGAAGTTAAAAATATGAGGCTATTTTTTATCCTGAAGTTACTACAAACTTTCCTAAGTCAGTCACAAATCCAAATCATTTTATTTTTAGTTGACCAACATGGCTACAATATAAATAAAAATATATATGCATAGCTAAAAGATAAGCAACAGCCTAAATAAAATTTAGGCTGCATATATTAATCGGCTACTTTCATAAAAAAACAGAAAATAACAAGTGTCCTCAAGGATGTGGAGAAATTGGAACATTTTTGCACTATTGGTAGGAACATAAAAACGGTGCAGCCACTATGGAAAACAGTGTGATAGTTCCTAAAAAAAAATTAAAAATAGAATTACCATATGGACCAGCAATTCTACTTGTGAATAAAAACCTAAAAGTATTGACAGGATCTCAAAGAGACATTTGTACACCCACATTCACACAGTATTATTCACAAGAGACAAAAGGTGAAAGCAACCCAAGTGCCCATTGACAGATGAATGGATAAACAAAAGGTTAGGTATAATATAAATACAGTGGAATATTATTTAGCCTCAAAAAAGAAGGAAATTCTGACATTTGCTACAACATGAATGAACTTTGAAAACATGCTAAGTGAAATAAGCCAGTTCCAAGTGTGATCAATAACATTACTAATTCCCTTTCCAGGAAAGTTATTCCCTTTCTATTTCTGCCAGCCCAAGTCACAGTTAGATAGCAGTAGAGACTGCCTAGATATGTGAGTTTAGAAATGCCAGCCCCTACATGATGATAAGAAAGTAGTTGCCATCACCTTCCTTGTAGATTCTACCTCTATTCCTTCCTAAGACAGTGGTGTCTGATGAAGTTATATTTATTGCTTTTACTTACTGATGGGGTCCAGAAATTCTCCCAGAGGAAAGGTATTATGTAGGGGGAAAAAAAGAGAAAGGAGCTTACTTTTAAAAGTCATTCTCTAATACACACAAGGAAGGCATATTACAGATTTTGATGTTATATGTTGTTGTTTCTGGTCCTAGTTCAGCTGCCTGGCCACTAAGAGCAGTAGTCACCTTCCCCACTGATCACCTATGAAGAAAGCACATCTAGACAAAATGATAAGAACTTTGTTTTTCCAGAGATACTGTAGACAGTTCTCATATGAGGAAAACATCTTCCTCGGGTTACTAGAAATTATCCCTGCTTCATCTGAAGCAGCATTCCTAATATTAATGTGCAAGAAGCATCTGACTCTTTTCCATTTGTCCTTTACTTTATTGAAGTGACCACACTCTCTGTGACGGGCTCCTTCTTATCCACTGGCAATAGATGGCACTAACTACAAATAGAGTCTGTCTGATTCCCAAACCCATTCCTTAACAGAATTAGGGTGGTGTGGAGTTTCAGTACATGCTGGTTTATATTTAGAAAAAGATTCTATAGGACAGATGATACAGATATATGCAGGTTATATCTGATATAAGACATACAGGTGATCTTTGCACAACACAGGGGGTAGAGGCACCAACCCCTGCACAGTTGAAAATCCACATATATTTTTGACTTCCTCAAAACTTAACTACACAAGTTGTCCCTTGGTATTTGCAGAAGATTAGTTCCAGAACCCACATAGATATAAAAGACTGCAGATATTCAAGTCCCTTATATAAAATAGTACATATCAATGCATACAGTTGGCCCTCTGCATTCAGGTGCCCAATTACAGATTGAAAACAGTACAGGTATTTATTGGGAAAAAAAATCTGCATATAAGTGGGCCCACACATATCAAATCTGTATTGTTCAAGGGTCAAGTGTAGATATAAATATTATCTTTATTGTCATATTTATCTTCACAACCACTCATAAGCTCCAAGCTGCTTTGGATTCCAATACAGTTAGATAATAAGCAGAAGCTGCTACACGGTAGACAGCTTCATTCATGAGACAATGCCATTTTTCTTGCTACAGTTTCCTGAGTCAATTCCTTACATATCTAATCATTTTGAACAATATTTTACATAAAATTTTATTTCCTACCCTTACTTCATATTAGTTCACTCAATAGTCTATCCACTTGCATTATTTTATGCTCTTACCCAGTATATCAGTAAGTTACTGAATTCATAATTCTATTATAAATATCTATTACATATATATTGTAAACTATAAAGAGAAATAAATTATCTCCATGTCTTATCAAACAAAGCTAAATGCTCCTATTATTTCATTGACTAAGGAGTAGAAAATGAGAAAAAAATTAAAACATACATTTAGAGATGAAACAAATTTAAGACAAATTTAATATGAGAATAATAAGAATTACCACAACTAAGTTTAACTACAAAAAAAAAACACATATAGGCACCAAAAGCTCTATTATATTTCATAAATATAGGATGTGCAAAATGATGACAAATTTACTAAATATGGCACAATGAAGATGAAAAGTTATAATGAAAAACAACAGAAATGCTAATAATTATAACATAAGAAGAGAAAGGAGGAGGTGGAGAAAGAGAGGAAGGAAGTGGAGAAGAGGGAAGAAAAAGAGGAGACACAAACAGTAAAAGGAGAACGAAAATTCAGGTAAGGCATTAGGACAAGTTCCAAGAATTAAAAAAAAAAATAAGAACAACCGGAGAAGAATGCTCATCTTTGCATCTGAAAACAGTGCTACTTTTAATGATTTTCCATATGATCACTTCTTCAAGCCAAGGTGGGTGGATGGGATTGTAAAAACAAACACCTATTTTCATATAGTCTTAAATTTTAGAAAGATTTTCAAGTGCACTTCCAAAATAAATAAATAATCACAATCACCAAAAGACTTAAATTTGTGCCAAATATCTGTGATGTAATAAAGTACAGAGGAATATGGTCCAGAATCACTTAAAAAAGCCAGATACTTTGTAATATCGATCAACTATTGATGATACATGACTTAGGCTAACTAAGGACTTTATTAAAATTTTAACAGCTATAAGCTAAATATGTTTTGAGGTACCATAGCCAAATAACCTGACACTGTAACAGATGAAATATACCTCTTCCTTTCAAAGAAGCTAAGGGGGTTTGGAAGGTGAGCGGATGAAGAGTGAGGCACTTTTGAAATTAGAGATCAGTTTGCTTTAACTTCAATTTCTTTCTTGATATTGGAACAAATCCTCCAGCAAGCAATTTGCAAAGCTCTGGAAAGTACAAGAGGCAGGGTAATAACCAGCATGAGCTGGTGAACAACAAATCATGTCAGCCCAATCGAATTCCCCTTCACCGAGTGACAGCCTCATAAATGTGGGGGAACAAATGAAGTCATATATCTTGGCTTCACAAGGCTTTGACTATGCCTCTCATAACATACTCATAAACAAGATAGTAAATTATAGTTTAGACTATAATCTTGGAGGAGTAATTAGTGATTGCTTATAGTTCAGAGATTATTCTGTGAGGTAATATCTACTAAGGAAACTACCTAGGTATTTCCCTAGAAAATATTTTTATTGGTGACTCAAATATTAAAACACATGGCATTTTCAAAAATTTGCATGTTAAAAAGCCCCATACACAAAGAAAATTTCTAATTAAATTATTACATTTTGAAAAATGTCATTTCTTTTGGTAGCCCTTGGAGACTTTCTGAGTTATTCACATGGGCTATAATGGTATTCATAGAAAGTGCACTTTTTCCCATTTTCCATTCCATCTCCATTGGAATCATACTATGTAGTGAAATTCAAAATAAGGACACTGCTCTTGGATCAGTAGGGGGCTGTGGAATTACTTGCCAGGAAGGATCATTTTCTCTTTGTTGTTACATTTCCCTTTGTATTATGTCTTCAACTATGATGCTTTTATTATGAATTCATTGAACATAGTTATTGTAGTGGGAGGCACCAATGACATTTCAAAAATGTAAGCAGATGATCTTAAGACTGGAAATCTATTTTAATAAAAAATAATAATAAAATAAAATATGATATTGACATAGCCTAGATAAAGGAAAGTTTACCATTTGGTATTAGCAATTTATTTAAATGTAAAGTTGAATATAATTTGAAAATATTTCATTTAAGATACTTGTGGCTACATTTATGAAATAATCTATCATTGTATGATGTCAGCTTTTCACAACAGGATTATGATAACATTATAACATAAATCAAGTGATTTTGCAAATGGATTATCTGTATTTTATAATAACTCAAAAATAAAATCATCTGATCCCATAGTCTTTTGCTGGAAATAACACTTTAGTATTTTCTCTTTTTTCTTGAATCGATTTTAGCAACATGAATAATCCAAGAACATTTCTCCATTCATCAAGAATTTCAAAGTAGTTTCATTAAATTACATACAAGGAAACATGGGTTCTCTTGCCATAACTAATAGGTTACTAAACTTCTTTTCCCTCATAATCCTCATCATTAAAATAAGCATTAAAATGGTACTACTTTACAATGTTCTTAGTAAAGGCTTAAAAAGTTAAAATACGCAAAACTCTTAGAATAGCACAGTATGCACTCAGTCTTTATTATTATTGTTACTACTATTATTATCCTTTCCCAAGACACAAATGCTTCTGTATTTATCCTATCACTCTTCTTAGCAGTTTTCTCTATTTATTGTTGATTCATTGATTTACATTTACAAAGGTTTATTTATTTATTCTTTTCTCCCTTAAGTAACTATCACTATGCCCATCCTATTATTTCAACCCCCCTCCTTTTTTTTTTTGTCATTTGTTTTAGCTGTGTCTAACAGTTAGAATGCCTTCTTTTGCAAGTATCAGAAAACCTAACCCACACTAGCTTAAACAATAAAGTGTATTTAGTGGCTCTGTTCTTGAAGTACTTTGGAGAAAGGGCAGATTTGGGCACTGTAAGGGCTTCTGCTCTACACTTGTCTCTTGGTTAACTCTGTACTTAGTCTGGCTTCCCTTGTGTTTGTTAGATGTTTACGATCAGCATACAAGGCGCATACAAGGAAAGATAGAGAATGTTGTTTTCTACAATCATCAAGTGAAAGTACCAAAGTCACTTTTATTACACCATCCCTCAACTAATCACCATTATCAATAGGCATTAACTGGCTTTGGCCTAAACTAATCATTGGCAAGGGAGATGGGTCCTCCTATGGAGCCCGGGGTGGGATCAAGTCATCAAAATTTTAGAATTACTATACAGTAGGAGAGAAAGTAGTTAGTATCAATTGCCCACCATGTGAGCAAACCAGCCCAGTCAAGCATCTATATGGCATCAGCCTTAGTCATCATACATGGCACTGAGTCTAATCAATAGTAGACCACAAGAAATCATAAAATTGTTGTTTTTTAAACTATTAAGATTTTGTGATGGTTTGCAATACAACAATATATAACCAAAGCAGTTGGCAGTACATTTTTATGTGCCTCGAATGAGGAAACTTCTACTTATATTTGGGATTTGCTAATGAAGAGTATATGCATTGTTTTTGGCTCTGATCATTGATAACTTGAGGTCTAGGTGAATCACATTCCACAATGTACAGAAGGATGGAAAATTGATATGTTTAACCTTCAATACAAATTCCACTATGTCTTGGAGCATTCACCAAGAGTGATGATGCAGCTCTAATTTGGGATCATCTCCTATACCCACCTGCTGGTTATCTAACACAAGGTACATGAAAAGATACAATTCTAAATCTCAGCTTCCACCTATTGCACATTACTTAGGGAGACCTAACTGCCAATAAATCTATAAATCATTGCTGTTTTCATATATCCCCATTTCCTATAGTCTTCTCTGAAACTTTTGTTCTCTGACAAGATATAAAGGGGGGGAGGAATGTTAATATCAAATGGGGCACCACAGTTTTTAGTTTTCTATCTCAAAAAAATAACATTCTTTTGCAAAAGAAAGAATATTTCATTTGGTATAAACTCTGGATTTTTCTATCAGTATCAGAAATAAGCATATTCCCAACTTCCTTTGAACTGGCAAATTTGCTCTGTCTTGGGAGTAAAAGACAGATAGCACAGAGAAATCCCTCTGGTCATACCATTAATGACAATTCCTCCCAAAATCTTGTTATAGCTGACTGTAAATTTTGGGATTTTCTTTGTTTAATGTTTAATATTATCTGTCACTTCTTAAGTTCTTATACTGAAGGTGGGAATAACTATTAGACAATTAGTCATATAAAATTCCATCACATCTTTTATAGGCACATAGCATTTTTAAATTTCCAGTTGTCCCTATTCCCTTTTACATATGGAAGAACTTAAAATAATACATGGATATATTTAAAATATATGGATATATTTAAAATATATGGATATATTTAAAATAATATATGGATATATATTTACAAATATGAAAGAAAGAAAAAGAGAAAAAGGAGGAAGAAACAGAGGAAAGAAGGAGAGAGGAAGAGGGAAGACAGATGGAATGAGGAAGAAGATAAAAGATAATAGATAATAGGTAGGAAGAAAATAAACTTTGAAAAAAAATAAAAGGATTTCTATATCAATCATGAGTTCCAACATTTCTCATTTCCTTTTCTTCACTATAATCACCCCTCAGTAAATAATTACTCTCTCATCATGCTTGGTTTTGGAAACAAATCTGAAATAGATATTTTTTCAATAATTTGTTCTATTTTTACCTTCCACTCTTTTCAGTTTTCCTGAATCTCAGAATTGTCCCCCTCATTCAACTCTCTTCAACCCCACAGCATACTGTCCTGGCCTATCCTAAGGTCCTGACATTTACTCTGCCTTCCTGGCTGGGATGCCTCCTAGGAGAGCCCTGACCTCTGAGAGCTGAAAGAGAGCTCGTCAATCTATGTTTTGCTCATGCTAACACATTAACTAGCTGATTCTAAATATTCAGACAATGAAATTATAGACAATGAAATTGCATTCATTAGAATGTATTTTAAAATGTTACACATATGTAATTTAATATAGTCAAGATCATTTTGTTAGAACAACTTTTGATAAAATATAAGGAAGTTTATTTTCTTTGTACTTTATCAGATGTTCTTTTTTAATAACTTCCAAAAATATAAAACAATCACGAGAATTTTAAGCAACTTGGAAGAATAATGGAAGAAGATATTTTAGTTTAAAATAGGTATTTTAATATTCTTCCAATAACAGGATACTCCATTGTACTTGAGGACAGTTCTACCTGCAGGCATCAATGACAGAAAACGAAAACTAAAACTAAAACTGTGATATATTCATATTTCTATAATCTTTCTTACTCTTATTCCTTTCCATTACATATGTGTGGAGATATGTATGTATATATATTTATAATACTATGAACTCATATATAAAATTTTGAAAGGGTTTAAAGAAAATATATTTTGCCACTAGTATATATCACATTTTCTTTTTCATGGAGAACAAATAACAATGTCTTATGTGTCCCTTCGAATGAGTCAAATACTCCTAAAAGAGAATAAATAAGGATAAAATCCTTGGTTTCAAAGCAAGTCCACTACTAGAACAAAACGAAA